>MU788831.1:58866-111305 GCA_026770625.1 Nicotiana glauca
AAACCACCAGGCCTCTGATGCTCATACTTAACCTGCTGGCAGTTCAAACATCAAGCCACATATGCTACCATATCTTTCTTCATCCTGCGCCACCAATAGTGCTACCTCAGATCCTGATACATCTTCGCGGTGCCCGGGTGAATAGAATACCGAGAACTATGGGCCTCCGCTAAGATCAACTCTCGAATCCCATCGACATTGGGCACACAAACTCGCCCCTGCAATCTCAAAACACCATCGCTATCAAAGGTCACCTTCTTGGCACCTCCACGCTGTACCGTGTCTCTCAGGACAGACAAATGGGGATCGTCAAACTACCGATCACGAATATGCTCCAATAATGAAGAACGAGCAACCGTGCAAGCTAACACCCTGCTAGGCTCAGAAATATCCAACCTCACTAATCGATTGGCCAAGGCCTGAATATCCAAAGCAAGCGGTCTTTGGCTGACCGAAATATAAGCAAGACTACCCATGCTGGCGGACTTCCTACTCAATGCATCGGCCACCATATTGGCTTTCCCCGTGTGATACAAAATAGTAACATCATAATCTTTCAATAACTCCAACCACCTCCTCTGCCTCAGATTCAACTCCTTTTACTTGAACAAGTATTGAAGACTCTTGTGATCAGTGTACACCTCACACGTCACACCATATAGGTAATGCCTCTAAATCTTCAAAGCATGAACAATGGCTGTCAACTCTAAATCATGAACCGGATAATTCTTCTCATGGATCTTCAATTGCCTCGAAGCATAGGCAATGACTCTGCCATTCTGAATCAATACTGCACCAAGCCCAATACGGGAAACATCAAAATAGACTGTATAAGGCCCTAAACCTATGGGCAAAACCAATACCGGTGCCGTGGTCAGAGCTGTCTTGAGCTTCTGAAAGCTCGCCTCACACTCATCCGACCATCCAAACTGGGCACCCTTCTGGGTCAATCTGGTCATTGGGGCTGAAATGGATGAAAACCCCTCCACGAACCGAAGATAGTAGCCTGCTAACCCCAAGAAACTCCGAATCTCTGTAGCTGATGCTGGTCGAGGCCAGTTCTTGACTGCCACAATCTTCTTTGGGTCCACCTGAATACCCTCTGCTGATACAACGTGACCTAGCAATTCAATCGAACTCAACCAGAACTCACACTTCGAGAACTTAGCATATAACTGACTATCTTTTAGAGTCTGAAAAACCACTCTGAGGTGCTGCTCGTGCTCCTCCTGGATGCGAGAGTATATCAGAATATCATCAATGAAAACTATCACGAACAAGTCCAAATAAGGCCTGAACACTCGTTTCATCAACTCCATAAATGCTACTGGGGCATTGGTCAACCCAAATGACATGACCAAAAACTCATAATGCCCATACCGAGTGCGGAATGCTGTCTTAGAGACATTGCATGCCCTGATCCTCAACTGGTGGTAGCCAGATCTCAAGTCAATCTTGGAAAATACCTTTGCACCCTGAAGATGGTCGAACAAATCGTCAATCCTCGGCAGTGGGTACTTGTTCTTTATCGTCACTTTGTTCAATTGCCGATAATCAATGCACATCCTTATCGAACCATCCTTTTTCTTCACAAATAACACTGGCGCACCCCAAGGCGAAATGCTGGGTCTAATGAAACCATTCTCAAGAAAATCCTGCAATTGACCCTTTAACTCTTTCAACTCTAGCGGGGCCATGCGATATGGCGGAATGGAAATGGGCTGAGTTCCCGGAGCCAGATCAATACAAAAATAAATATCCCTATCGGGTGGCATACCCGGCAGGTCTGAAGGGAAAACCTCAGGGAACTCCCGAACAATAGGAACAGATTCAATAGAAGGGACCTCTGCGCTAGAATCACGAACATACGCCAGATAAGCTAAGTACCCCTTCTCGACCATGCGTCGAGCCTTCACATATAAAATAACACTGCGGGTGGTATTCCCTGGGGTCCCTCTCCACTCCAAATGGGGCAAATCTGGTAAAGCCAAGGTCACGGTCTTAGCGTGACAATCCAAGATAGCATGATACGGGGACAACCAATCCATCCCTAATATAACGTCGAAATCCATCATGTCTAAGAGCAATAAATCAACACGGGTCTCAAGACCCTCAAACACTACCACACAGGAATGATGCACTCGGTAGACCATTATAGAATCGCTCACCGATGTAGATACAAAAACAGGAATACCTAAAGCATCACTAGGCATGACCAAGTACGGTGCAAAATAGGATGACACATACGAATACGTAGACCTAGGGTCAAATAGCACTGAAGCATCCCTATCACAGACCAGAATAGTACCTGTAATAATTGTATCTGATGACTCAGCCTCTGGCCTGGCTGGAAGAGCATAACACCGGGTTGGGCCCCACCTCCCTGAACCACATCTCTGGAATGGTCGGCTGCTAGCTGGCCTCTACCTCTGGCGGTCCGAGCTCCACCTCTATGATCTCTACCTATACCTCTATGACCTCTACCCCTGCCTCTAGCTGGCTGGGCGGCCTGTGGATCACCTAGTGCCTGAATCATGGGGCAAGGACCCTGCTATTGGGAACGACCCGAAGCTCGAGGGCAAAATATGACAATATGACTCGGGTCACCACAACCGTAACAAGCCCTCGGCTGCTGAGACTGCTAACCCTGTCGACCTGAATGTCCACCCTAAAAACTCTAAAGTGGTGGGGCACAGATGGGTGCTGATGGGGAATTGTGAATATACTGGTCAGAATAATGCAATTGAGAACCACGACCATTTGAAGTACCGTGAGAAACCTGAAGAGCTGACTGAAAGGGCCTTGGAGGATGGCCTCTACCATAAGAATATCTACCTCCAGACGAGGTACCACTGAACCTACCCATATGATGGGGCCTCTTATCTGACCCATGACCACCTCCCCGTGCAAGAGGCATCTCAACTCTATGGGCCACATTGGCCGCCTCCTGAAAAGAAATCTCACTCTCGGCTCCTATAACCATCTGGAGATGAATCGGCTGAATCAATCCATCAATAAACCTCCGCACTCTCTCTCTCTCGGTGGGGAGTATAACAATAGCATGGTGTGCTAGATCAATGAACCGGGTCTCATTCTGAGTGACTGTCATAGAGCCCTGCTGGAGGCGCTCGAACTTCCTGCGAAGAGGCTCTCGCTGAGAACTGGGAGAAACATCTCCAAAAACAACTCTACAAACTGGTCCCAAGTCGGATGTGGCGACCCTGCTGGCCTGGCTAAACAATAGTCCCTCCACCAAGTCTTGGCGGATCCAGATAGACGAAAGGTGGTGAAGTCGACCCCATTGGTCTCCACAATACTCATAGTCCGAAGAACCTCATAGCAGCTATATAAGAAATCCTGGGGGTCCTCTGAAGAAGAACCGTGGAATGTGGTGGTGAAGAGCTTGGTGAACCTATCCAGCCTCCACAAAGCATCTGCGGACATAGCCGCTCCATCGCCGGTCTAATTCACTATGCCCGGCTAAACTGCCACAACTGGCTGAACCACTGGAACCTGAGCCTGGGGAGCTACCTGCTTTGGAGTACGTGTAGTAAGAGTCTGAACTCCTTTTCCAGCCTGAGAAGTGGCTGGTGCTACTGGAAGCAAACCCGCTCGAGAGACGCTCTCCATAAAGCCTACCAACCTGACCAAAGCGTCCTGAAGAACTAGGGTGGCTATAAACCCCTCTGGGACCTGAGCTGGGTCTACCAGAGCTGCTGGGGCTGGAACCTCCTCGTCATAATAAACATGAGGCTCCACCTCTGGGACTGCTGCTCGGGGCTGAGCTCTGCCCCTGCCTCAGTCTCTGGCACGGCCTCGGCCTCTGCCCCTCGTAGGAGCTGCTGCTGGGGGCTCGGGATGCTGCGTGGTAGAAGAGGAAGCACGTGTTCTCGCCATCTGTGAAAGAACAGAGTAAAAAGACAATCAGTATTTGAGAAATAGAATCGCACGACAAGAAAGAACAAAAGTGAAGTTTTCCTTGCGCTCTGTAGCCTCTGGGGGATAAATACAGACGTCTCCGTACCGATCCCTCAGACTCTACTAAGTTTGACTGTGAGTCGTGAGACCTATGTAACCTAGTGCTCTGATACCAACTTGTCACAACCTGGATTTACCCCCCTTGGGAGTCGTGATGGCGCCTACTAATAGGAGCTAGGCAAGCCAACTTAATTTACTTCTTTTAGCAATTATTGATCATTTAATAACAATGATGCATAATATGATAAAGCGGAAGTCTCATTATATAATTAACAGGAAGAAATGCGAAAGTTTAACAAAATCCTCTATCCAAGAACTGGATTCACAAACTCACGAACGTCTAGAGAATGCTAAATACAATGTCTGAATAAAAACACAATTCTGTTTGTTCCGGTACAAAGGATAATAAACTAAAGCAAAGACAGAAGAGACTCCGGGCCATGCGGACGCCAGCTAGGCTACCTCGGGATCTCTGGACTGAAGTCAGCTCCCAAAACTCCTACTGTTGTCCAAAAGCTGCTCTGGCTCCGTGATCTGTGCAAAAAGTTGCACAGAGTGTAGCATCAGCACAACCGAACCCATGTGCTGGTAAGTGCCTGGCCTAACCCCGGCAAAGTAGTGACGAGGCTAGACATGACTACTAAAACCAACCTGTGCAGTTCAATATATATATATGCAATAGAAGAGAATACAGAAATTTAACAAGTCAAGAGGGAGCGGAGCATGCTACAGGGGATGCAAAAGTCCAGGATAACAAAAAACAATAAATAAAAGGTGAAGATATACAACTGCAATATCAACGAGAGTAGAAATTCAACAATTTTCACGACACCATCCATCGTGCTTTTACCCTCGTTCTCACCAAAACAATCAAATCAGGGAACAAAATGTTCTTTCATGCATTAATAATCAAAACATGGCACGGAATGTTCCTTCGTGCATTAATAATCAAAACATGGCGAGGAATGTTCCTTCGTGCATTAATAATCAAAACATGGCACAAAATGTTCCTTCGTGCATTAATAATCAAAACATGGCACAAAATGTTCCTTCGTGCATTAATAATCAAAACATGGCACGGAATGTTCCTTCGTGCATTAATAATGAAAATATGGCACAGAATGTTCCTTCGTGCATTAATAATCAAAACATGGAACAGAATATTCCTTCGTGCATTAATAATCAAACATGGCACGGAATGTTCCTTCGTGCATTAATAATCAAAACATGGCACGGAATGTTCCTTCGTGCATTAACATAGCCTCAACACAATTCGTGCACGGTATCAACCTTCGTGCTTTATCACTCTTCCTCACCCAAGCAACAGTCACAACCAATGGGGCGAGGGGATAGACAAACAGTAATAGAAGTCCCGGAAAGGGAAACACAAGTAAACAGTTAAATCCCGGCAAGGGAACAACAATATACGAATACAACCCGGCAAGGGAATAATCACATTTCTTTACCTTTCTTTAAAAAACAAGATACAGTCTCTAATTGATAACAAAGTCATTGTGGCAAAGGAAGCTGCTTCGAACGTCCGCAACTACCCTCTACTAGACCATAAGGGTTGGGGTATTCACATGATTGAAGTAGAGGATGATTGGGATTCCGAAGGATTCATCGGATTGATCATTGAAGGTGATGACCCAAAGAAACCAGCAGTTACTCTCAATCCCATCATAGTCCAGATCCAACCATCTGAGGACACATGGGTAAATGTGTCTATACCTCTTGAGTTTGAAACAATGCCATCAGTAAAGGCACCAGCACTATTTGAGGTTGTATTCTTGTCACCCAAAGAACATAAATGGGATCACCTTCGTTCGAGGTCGATTGTCGATTTTCAAGTAATAGATGTACCAGTGTCCTACAACTTGCTGCTAGGACGAACATGGATTCATGTTGCTGGGGCCGTAGCATCAACGTTGCATCAGGCGATAAAGTTCAAATGGAATCACCAGGAAGTGATCATTCACGGTGACAGCAGCAACCCTATATACATTCGCTAGACCATTCTGGCAATCGGAGGAAGAAGAAAGCTGGGTGGAGAAACTTACCACCACATCGAGCAAGTCAATGCTATCGATAAAGACAAATTGTGGGATAACAAGATCGAGAGTATATTGAATTGGAGTGGGTACGAACCTAGCAAAGCACTTGGCAAGAACCTCTAAGGGATCTCTAAACCTATAAAACTCAAGAAACATGGCACTACCTTCGGTTTGGGATATGAATACACCTGGGAATAGTTCAATAATTGGTCACCACCATAGCGCGTTCCTTACTACCCGTTAGAGCAACCAATACCGCATCTGGAGCAGACATTCCAGCAGGCCGACATCGTCTATATGATAGATAAAGAAGAAGCACTCGCGGCAATGAAAAACTTGTTTCTATAGGACAATGATATGAATTGTTGTGTTATTCTCGAGGAGGAGGGGGAGGAAGTCCTTCCATACAAGCTGTGAGCAGAGGGGAACATCTCAACAATTGGACCATTAGGACAACTAGAGCCCAATGAGCCTCAGGGTAGCAAGGTTAAAGCAAGCACTATTACTGTTTTATTTACTGAATGATTTTTCTTTTCACACTTTTCGATTTCTGCAATAAGATCTTCAATGTTCGAAATAATTATTCAATTTATCAAAAGCATGTTTGATTTTTTCCTATGAATTAATATTTATTTCTATCATTTTCCTTACTAATACAGCATTACTATTACTTATCTTGACGAACCAATGACTGTGAAATGCAATGAGACAATGCAACAAACGAACATTGAAGTTGAGAACTTCGAGAACAGACCTAAGTCCAACCTGGACGAAAGCAAAATTATTAACCTGGGAGATGCAGAAAACGTCAAGGAAACACGAATCATTATTCACCTATCGCCATCAGAGAAGAAAGAATACACAGAGTTTCTAAAGGAGTATAAGGACATATTCGCCTGGTCGTATGATGACATGACCAGTCTAAGTACGTATATTGTGGCTCACAAACTGCCAACCGATCCAATGTGTCCACCTGTAAAGCAAAAGCTCAGAAAGTTCAAACTTGATATGAGTCTGAAAATCAAGGAAGAAGTCACCAAGCAGATCAAAGCTAAGGTTTTCAGGGTGGTTGAGTACCCAACATGGTTAACAAACATTGTGCCAGTACCAAAGAAGGATGGGAAGGTCAGAGTCTGTGTCGACTACGGGGATCTCAACTGCGGCCAGTCCGAAAGATGACTTCCCTTTGCCGAATATACACATCCCGATTGATAATTGCGCCAAGAAAAAGCTACAGTCATTCGTAGATTACTTCGCTGGTTACCATCAGCTCTGGATGGATGAGGAAGATGCTGAGAAAAAAGCTTTCTTTACACCGTGGGGAGTGTATTGTTACAAGATGATGCCATTCGGCCTGAAGAATGTAGGGACCACCTATATGAGGGCCATGACAACCATTTTCCATGATATAATACACAAGGAGATAGAGGTATATGTGGATGATGTTATCATCAAATCCAAGAAGGCCACTTTACATATGGAAGATCTAAGGAAGTTTTTCAATAGACTGTAGAGGTACGACCTGAAAATAAACCCCGTAAAGTATGCATTTGGGGTTCCTACTGGAAAGTTGCTGGGGTTTATTATGAGCCGCCAAGGAATAGAACTGGATCCATCAAAGGTCAAAGCCATTCAAGAATTACCACCTCCAAAGAACAAGAAAGATGTGATGAGTTTCCTGGGAAGGCTGAACTACATCAGCCGATCCATAGCACAGTCTACAGTTATCTGTGAGGCAATCTTTAAAATGTTAAAGAATGACACTGCTACCAAATGGATCGATGACTTCCAAAAGGCCTTCGACAGAATAAAGAGTACCTATCAACACCACCAGTCTTAATTTCGCCCGAGCCAGGTAGACCCTTATTACTCTACCTTGCAGTGTTAGATGGAGCTTTTGGCTATGTCCTGGGGAAGCATGATGAAACGGGGAGGAAGGAATAAGCCATTTATTATCTCAGTAAAAAGTTCACCCCATACGAGGCCTTGTATTCCCTATTGGAACACACCTGTTGTGCTTTGACTTGGGTAGCTTAGAAGTTGAGACATTACTTCTGTGCCTATACCACATATCTCATATCAAGGATGGATCCTTTGAAGTATATCTTTCAGAAACCCATGCCCACCGGCAAGCTAGCCAAGTGGCAAATCATGTTGAGTGAGTTTGACATTGTTTACTTAACTCAGATAGCGGTCAAGGGACAGGCACTGGCAGACCACTTTGCTGAAAACCCCGAGGATGGAGAATACGAACCCCTGAAAATGTATTTTCCTGATGAAGAGGTATCATTCATAGGAGAAGACATTGCAGAATCCTATGACGGTTGGAGAATGTTCTTCGATGGGGCAGCAAACTTCAAAGGAGTTGCCATAGGAGCAGTCTTGGTATCAGAAACAGGTCAGCATTATCCAATGTTTGCCAAACTCAGGTTCCCCTGCACCAACAATATGGCTAAGTATGAAGCATGCATCTTAGGGCTCAAAATGGCCATTGACATGAACGTGTAAGAGCTGCTGGTGATTGGAGATTCATATTTACTTATATATCAACTACGAGAAGAATAGGCAACCAAGAACTCCAAGATACTCCTGCATCTGCATTATGTACAGGAATTGAGAAAGAGGTTCACAAAGACGGAATTCCAACATGTTCCCAGAGTCCAGAATGAGTTCGCCGATATATTGGCTACCCTATCATCTATGATACAACATTCCGACAAGAATTTCATTGATCCCATTCCAGTAAAGATCCATGATCATTCTGCTTATTGTGCCCATGTTGAAGATGAAGAAGACGGAAACCCTTGGTTTCATGATATCGAGGAATATTTGGCAAAAGGAGAGTACCCAGAGCTTGCAAATCCTACAAAAAAATGCACACTTCGGAGATTGTCCAACAACTTCTTTCACAGCACGGGAATCCTGTATAGGAGGACGCCTGATTTAGGACTATTAAGTTGTGTTGACAGAAAGGAAGCATCCAAGCTACTAGAGGAAATTCATGCTAGGACCTGTGGTCCACATATGAACAGTTTTGTCTTAGCAAAGAAGATACTCTGGACTGGTTACTTTTGGATGACTATGGAAACCGACTGCATCCAGTATGTCCGAAAATGCCACCTCTGTCACATACATGCATACATGATAAAGGTATCTCCAAGCGAGCTTCACACAACAAGATCACCGTGGCCGTTCGTCTCCTGCGGCATGGACGTTATTGGACCAATCGAGCATGCTGCTTCCAACGGACACAAGTTTATCCAGGTAGCCATCTACTATTTCACCAAATGGGTCGAAGCAGCATGTTACAGAGCAGTGACTAAGAAATTCACGGTAGACTTTGTCCGCGACCATATCATTTGTTGATTCGGAATTGCAAGGTCAATCATTACTGATAATGGTTCCAACCTCAACAACGACTTGATGAAAGCTATGTGTGAAACTTTCAAGATCAGACACAAGAATTCCACAGCCTACAGGCCTCAAATGAATGGAGTCGTTGAAGCCGCCAACAAGAATATCAAGAAGATATTGAAGAAAATGACAGAAAGGCATAAACAATGGCACGACAAGTTATCACTTGCTCTATTGGGGGTATCGCACCACTATTCGCACATCAACCGGGGCAACCCCCTATATGTTGGTTTATGGTACAGAGGCCGTCATCCTCGCCGAAGTAGAAATTCTGTCCCTAAGGATCATATAGGAAGCTGAGCTCAACGACGCAGAGTGGGTAAAAAGTCATTATGTGCAACTAGCCCTTATAGAGGGAAAGAGAATGAACGCAGTCTACCATGGTCAACTCTATCAGAACAGAATGTCCAGAGCTTTCACCAAAAGAGTCAAGCCAAGACAGTTCACACCGGGACAACTGGTGTTAAAGAAAATTTTTCCGCATTAAGATGAAGCCAAAGGGAAGTTCTCGCCCAACTGGCAAGGCCCATACATGGTTCACTGGGTTTTGACAGGAGGAGCCCTCATACTTGCAGAAATGGACGGAGAAGTTTGGCCAAAGCCGATTAATTCTGATGCAGTCAAGCGTTACTATGTATAATCTTTATGCTTTCCTTACATGATGTAAATTGAACTACGCCTGACATGATTCCCGGTTAAGAGGGGATACATAGGTAGCCTTATGGGTTCGTTCACAATTTAATAAAATTTTTATTTTCCCCCAAAATTGGAAATTGGGGCAGAATTTTGAGGAGGACCCTCAAAATTTTGAAGTAATTTCAGCCGATCACCGCACGAGCAACAATCAGAAATGTCAACCCATCAAATCGGGGTAGAATTTTGAGGAGGACCCTCAAAATTCCATAGCAAGAGAGGTTGCAATGTCTCAAACCACGTCACAGTCATCGGTTCATCTAAACACTATTTTAATTATACATTTATGTCACACTTTTAAAAAATCATGCGTGTTTATTTATTGAAACTGCTTTGTTTAGCAACGCTACCCCCAATGATACAGATGGTATCACCAGATCAAAGCAAAACGAGTCAAGAAAAGCCAGCGGGGATACAAACTAACCTTTCCCCCTTTACAAAACTCACGATTTTTCTTTGGATGCAGGAACAAGGATCGCAAAATCATTAAAACATACTGCACACTCATACGACTCGCTTCACCGTTACACTTGCCAACATTTTCTATCCGCACACCAGTGATGTCTCGTATGTCACAATGCTCCCAGTAATCACAATACCGCAATATGCTATCAGCTAAGAAAACTCTACTGTCATTTGTTATCTTATTTCTTGCATAAGGCTACCATTTTGCCTACTAACTTGCATAAGGCTACTATTCTGCCTTCCGAGGTTAAGCTCTACCACTATTTGCATCTGCATTGCATAAGGCTACCATTCTTCCTTCCAACTTGCATAAGGCTACTATTCTACCTTCCGAGGTTAAGCTCTACCTCTATCTGTATCTACATTGCATAAGGCTACCATTATGCCTTCCAACTTACATAAGGCTATTATTCTGCCTTCTGAGGTTAAGCTCTACCTATATCTGCATCTGTATTGCATAAGGCTACTATTCTGCCTTCCAATCTGCATAAGGCTACCATTCTACCTTCCGAGACTAAACGTTGTCTCCATCTACATTTGCATGGCTGAAAGATCGCCACACATTACACCTGCATGGCTAAAAGATTGCCTCACTCTACATTGCACGGCTGAAAGATCGCCACATACTACACCTGCAGGCCTGAAAGATCGCCTTATACTGCATTGCACAGCTGAAAGATCGCCACATACTACACCTGCACGGCTGAAAGATCGCCACATACTGCATTGCACGGTTGAAGGATCGGCACATACTACACCTACATGGCTGAAAGATCGCCTCATATTGCATTGCGCGGCTGAAAGATCGCCACATACTGCACCAACACGGCTGAAAGATCGCCACATACTACACTGCATGGCTGAAAGATCGCCACATACTACACCTGCACGGCTGAAAGATTGCCTTATACTGCATCCTTCATGGGCTAAAATATTGCCAACTCATCCAAAGGCGTCATCGTTCGGAGGCACCATCTTCATAGCCCGAGAACACCATGTCATGGCCTGCGGATTTTCTTTCAATCTTTTGCATATCATCATTCAAAGGCATCATGGTTCGGAGGCACCATCCTCATAGCTCAAGAACATCATTTCATGGCCTGCGAATCCTTTATTATACGCTTCATGGACCAAGACATCATGGTCTAAAGACGTCATCTTAACCGTCCAAAGACAACATTCATGGTCCAACAGGAATTTGCATCATGTCTAAATTTTACGCACAATATACGCTTGTATTGCTTATTTGCTGGTAAACTGGCAACAAACAACCATCCCAGCGGGAGCGGTTTCGCTCCAGTGCCCGCAGCCATATCAAACCTAACCATTCCCGTAAACCATCCACTCACCCAGCCTTAGATATAGCGTCCATTTTTTAAATATCTTCATCAGCATACTCCGCAGGTGAATTCTGAACTATATACGGCCTGATTCCTATAATACCAGGGATATGTAGGCAGCATGGAAGCTGGGGTGTGGCCTGAATCTTCCAAAATTATTTCGCTCGGTCAAAATTGGCCATCATTTCTTTACCTGAAAACTCTTTCATCTTTCCCGGGTAAAGAGGGGCAGCTGTTGACACCCAATTTTTTCCTATATATTTTCAATGTGCAAAATACTTTTAAAATAGTATATATATGCATATATAAGCATGTCCAAGCATTTTATTTTTTTTCCCATATTGTTTTTGTTTTTTAGATTGATTTATTTCCCTTTTTCCATCCATAAAATCCCAATAATTATGTTCAAAATTATTATTTGGATAATTCATCTATTGGATTTTCATATTTATGCCAAAATATGGCTAAAATAATTTTTACATATTTTTACAAATTCATTTAGTATTTTTAAAGCAAAAATGAACATAATTGCAATATTAACCATTTTTAAGGTTTAATTTTGTCTTGTATTCATAAAATTGAGCCTGGTGTTTTTAAATTGTTAATTATGTGTTATAAATTATTTTAATATTTTTCAATTTTTTTCAGAAACCATTTTCTATTTTTTTTAAATTAAAAAAAGAAAAATGCCTATTAAAATTTTAGCCCAAATTGACTTCCAATTTAACCCCAATTCCCCAGCAAATTTTAATACTAACCCAACCCTAACCCTTTTAAAACCAACCTAACCCCGGATTCCCCACCTACCCTTTTAATGTAGGCTGTTGATCATTCAAATCAACGACCACCGTTTACCCTTACCATTTTTAACCCAAACGACCCCTAAACCTAAATCACTTATCACCACCCGTCGCCCTCGAATCCCTTGCTCTCAAACACTCTCTCTGCAATGTCACCTAAACCCTAGACGCCACCACCTAAATCTACCTTAATTCCTTTCAATACCCACCTAATCCATGGACTCCCATGGCGTTTTGAGGCGTGTACACATATCCTGTGTCTACTGGTTACCTATTTTTGCAGCTCCATATTCCCTACCCAACCTCTATCTCTGGTCTTTTTTCGACCATCCATGACCGTTCAAGTCGGATCCATGGCTTTTCCGGCTAGATCGGTAACTTTTCAAACCCTAAAATTTAAGATCTTTTGATTTTCTTTTAGATCTATCTTAGATGTGTGTTTGTTATGAACTTCTTAGTGTTTTCTCAAAAGTTCTCTGGTTTTCTTCCAAGTAACTCTTCATTTTTCAAATTAGGGTTTGCTAAACTTTTCTTCGATTTTTAGTGGGTTTTATGATTTTACTATATTTAAACAGTTTGCCCATGTTTCTCTACTATCTGGTTCATTGTGTTAAAAACCTAAGTGTTTTGGTGCTATCTGGGTTTCTGAAGCTCTCTTTCTTTATTTTATATGCATGTTTGGATTGATTAAGTTCTTTGTGTTTGAACCTTTTTTTCTTGTTTGACTTATCTAATTCTGAGTTCTTACCTTTTCAACTCAGCTCTGTCAAAACCTAATTCCTTATAAATGTTTTCTTCACTTATCGCCATGATTTTAAAGACTTTTCTTATTTCTGTGTATTGATCTCATTTACCTGTTGCTATGGTTTATTCACCTCTGATTCTATCTGACTACTTGACTTTGTTGACTATTGTTCTCCGAGGTTTCTTTCACTACTAAATCATAGCCTACTCCTACTACTATTATATGTTTGTGTTGCTTCTTTGTCAATATGATTGACCCTGCATGCCTAATACGCATGTTCATTCCTTTCTATTTATACAATGAAGTGCAGAATCATGACCACTTCTTGATTAATCTTGATTGACTTAAGTAACAGTTTAATTACAAGGTTTTTCTTATAAACCATGACTTCACTCATTTTGTTTAAAATTGATTGATTCCTTTCCTTTGCTGTGATATTTTACCCTGCTGAATCCTTTCCCCAATTAAATGTATTCTGTACCTAGACTTGATTGTATAATCCAATTTTACTATCTCTTAAATGGTCAGAAATCAATCTTCCTAAAATTATTTTTTCTTTCCCTAATTATCTCTGTTAGTATCCGTTAAGCAGTACTTCCTTGATTAAAGGGAAGTACTTGTGTTAATTGATTCTAATTGTAATTATTTTCATATTTGTGTTAAGACTTTATTTATTGCCTTAATTTTTACTCATTTTCAAAGCTATAAATACCCTACCCTCTTTTCTTTTAAGACACGAACAATTGAGTTTAGAACACACAATTACACACTCAAAACTCTTTCTTTCTCTATTACTATCTGTGCTACTGCTTTGTCTAGTCGGCTGAAAGCCAAGGCTAGACTGTGAAATATTGCTTACTTTTATTTTCTGCACTTTGCTTCTCTGACTGGTATGTCCTAGTTTAATTTTAAAGCTCCAACAACAACATGCTGCCTTATTTGTTTCAGCTTTTTTCATTTTTGGTCTACTCATGCTTTTGGTTCTGTTAAGATGCATTACCAGCATGCTATAATATTCCCTTTCCCCTCCAGATTAATGCATTCCCCCATGTTTGTTTCAAAGCATACTCTATCAGTCACTTACTATGTACTTGCCATCCCAAGTCCTTATCCCTTCAATATGCTTGTGTTTTCTTACTAGCCTATGATAATGCCAGTATCACCTATTGTTGTGCATGTCCAACTAGTCCTATGACTCTAATGAGGTTATGTGTTTACAGTCAAACATATGTGTGTCCCAAACCCCCTTGACCCCTTTGTATGACTGTGATTCTATGTGTGATCCCATCTTGGGAGTTTCAGTTTTGCTTACTACCACAACTGCTTTCAATCACCTCTATTACTGATTACTTTCAACCCAGCTTTTAAACAAAATCTTTTCAAACTATGCCAAGCTCTCTCACCTACTCTTAGAATCTAGGTTCTTCCCCATTTTTGTGAGCCTTGCCTTGGGACCCTTGAGCTCCCTCCGAAATTTGACATATAAGAGCTGGCCTTTCGATACTGCACTCATTCTGTTTGGTTATGCAAATTTGGGTGTGAGTACTACCCAGAATCCCTTGAGGTCCTTATGGAACTCTGACACACCCAGATGTGAGAAAGGATTTGGAATAATATTGGCATTGAAGTGATTAATTACATAACTCAGATAGGAAGTAAAAGATCAGGCTTCATATGGTTGTAGCTTCTTGTTTTTCTTTCATTTCTATTTATGTAATTCAATAATATGGTTTGTAATAACTTGTAAACGTTATGGGGTTGGCTAGTGAAAAGGGATGGAAATATGCATGTTATCAAAGGGGTAGAAAGCATGCTATTAGGTTTACATTCCTACTTGCGTAATAGAATCCATGCTTAGGACTCATTTCTTGCATTAGAGATCATGTTCCTTAGGATTTACACTTACTGTTTTTTAGCATTTCCATTTCACTATCATATCACTTAGCAACTTCGGCATTAAATTTATTAATAACCAGTGTTTCTGCAATCATATTCCTACTGTCATGCACACTTAGAGATCCTATTTTAGGCTAAACAACATTAACAAATATATCATCTCTGCATATCCTAATAATTATTTTTCTAAACGCTGTAATATTTGTGCATATAGAAATCTTGTTTAGGGTTATGCATATATATTCTTTTGCAACTCTGCATTTAGATATCATGCTTTTAGGGTTTCATTCGCTTAAGCACACTTAGGCTAACTACAACGACATAAAAAGGAATAAAACAATTTCATTTAGTTTTTCTAACTAAATGGCCATAATTCTATATGTTGAACACCTAGAACAACATGTTCAGGTAATAATAATAGTCTCCAACCATCTTAATAATCCTGAGTAACTACTGAATCCGGCTCATGCCTACGCAAGCCTTAGGTAATTACTTAAATAAAATTGGAACTGCCTCTGTTTAATTATCAACTGCTACAACCAGCAGACATGCCTGATTGAGACTTCTTTTCTAAGTTATATAATGAATCTGGTTCTGACGCAAACACCCTACTTTAGGATTTAAAATTTAGACCTTAATTGTGTTTAAGTCATGCTGTTTATATGCACTATTTGCGGAGGTATACGTGAGCCTTATAATTTGTTTACCTGTTCCCCTTCTAAATGATGCCCTACTTATTTTTGTATGTCGCCTTAGCATTTTACCTTTAAACCTAAGAGCCAACTAGAACCTCCATTTTATAGGAATAGTAGTCCTAAAATTCCTCCGTGACTGATAGGAATTGGACGGGTAACATCATGCAGTAGAGGTCGAGACCAATCCTCGCTTTAATACCTTCACGGGGTTAGAAAGGGTAGATATGGATATGATGACTGGTGCGCTAATACCACGTATATCCCCTCTTTTGAGGAGTGCCATACAGGGTATTGCATTGATGTGATCCATATTACACACAAACCTAGGACCCCTTTTTATTCAGAAGCATGCTTAGATTACAACTCTTTTCAAAACCTTGCTTTTTTATTGTTTTTCAAACATTTTGTGTATTTAAATTTAAAATCCCCTATTATTTGAGCCTTATTTGTTTACTTGCTAATTGCACAAATTCACAAAAAACTATCTGGTCGGGAACCACACTAGTGGATCCTGAGGGGTGCCCAACACTTTTCCCTTGGGGTAATTTCAAGTCCTCACCCTATCTCTGGTTACCAAACATAGTTGTAGTTGAACCCCACAGGTTCCCTAATGCACCTTAAAATCGTTAGGTGGCAGCTTTTCAAAATTGCAAAAGCCCTTTCCAAAAGGAAAGAGTTGTCCCAACCAAATGTCATAAATCCGATTTCGCGAGAAAAAGGGGGCGCGATAGTGTGACTTGGATTTTAGCTCTTCTATGGATTCTGGGTTGTGTTGATGAATATGGATCTTTGTTGAAAGTTTGGGTATGCTGTATGAGAAGTGCTGAAGGCCCAAACAGTGCTAGGTGTTTCTTTTAGGCCTGATGTGGGCCTACTTCCATTATTTGCACCACGTTTGTTATTTACATTCATTATTGGGCTTGTAATAACTTTTGTAATAAACAACTGGGTGTTAGTAAAATGGGAATGGGTAGATACTAAATATTTGTATGTAAAGGGTAGACAAAACGCCTATAGGACTCAGTAATTTACTTGCTATATATGCTATTCAATCACTTTGTGCACTATAGAAATTATATCCTTATGGGATGTGCGCACACACATACTGTCTGCTAGTAAAGATGAATTCAAATGCTGTAATTATTCTTGCTGCTACATGTTTCTAGAAAATTTGGCTATAGTAACAAATGTCACTGAACTTTCCTTTAATCCACTTCAGCACGTTCGTTAGAAATTATGTCGATAGGATTTTGATCACTTCATTTGCTATTGTATCGCGCTGATCACTAGAAATCATGCCTATAGGATCTTGATCACTTCATCTACTATCATATCACGATGTTCACTAGAAATCATGCCTATAAGATTAAGTATAACAATAAAAATGAATGCCAAGCATCAACTGTTAGAGATCCTGCCTATAGGGTATAATTGCTCGTTCTAATGGACCTCTAAAATACCGTTTAGTACTTGTCCATGCCGTTGTTAGTAAGCATAAGTAATTCTAAGCTCCTCCCCAATAGGATTTCATTATTCCTTACTGCATGAGTCACCTAGGCATAACAGATTTAATAACTGGAAACCTATAATCCCTATAATCAACATATATAATCCTGTCTGTGAGCAACGCCCAGCCTATGAAACTGATTGTATGTTTTGACGCATTGTCACATAGAAATCATGTTTTAGGGCTTAAGTTTCTTACTTCTGAATTGCCTATCATGAAATTATTCTTGCGTGTATTTGTTGCTTAAGTGTGGAGGCAAACTTGAGCCTTAACTGCCTATATGTAAGTCCATTGTGTTTTTATGTGTCGCCTAGTTTGAACATTTATGAGCAACGTAAGTGAGGTCTAGAACCACCCAAATAGAGGTCAAATACCTCTTGGACAATCGGTATAGGACGGGTAGTTCACGTATAGTGCACGACTTAGAATTGAATTAGAGCACTTTTAGGTAACAACTTTAACATTATAATTTGGTAACCGGAGATGAAAGTCTGTGCCTGCTGAATAATATGAGTAAATCCCTATTCTAAGAGAGTTGCGAAGTATTATTTATGTTGCACGGGGTGATCCTTTAGGCTAAAAAATTAAGAACCCCCCTTTTTCACTTTATGTGTGTTCATTAGATCTAAATAATTGTATCCGTGTATCGTACTAAGACTTGTACTAATCATGTTGTAGTAAAATTCTTTGACTTATAAATTCCCTTTGTTTATTTGATCACCTAGTTTAATTGCAATCCACATAATCTTAAGTTCTGTCGGGACCCACAGTTGTTGACCTTAAAGAGTGCCTAACACCTTTTCTTTGAGGTAATTTGAGCCCTTACTCGATCTTTGGTGACATTGACTAGTCAAACAAAGTTATTTGCTTAATAGGTGCCCTAACGCACCTTATAAAATCATTAGGTGGCAACTCTTCTCCTTTAGAACTCTATCTCTCATTCCAAAAGGAGTTGTCACGATGTCGAAACCCGCTTTCATGAGAAAAGGGGCGCGACAGCATGGCGACTCTACTAGGGACTTTGCTTTTAGGCTCTTACCATAATCAGCTTGGCTTATGTGGATTAGTTTCTTTGTTTTTCCATCTTTATTTGTTAATTTTTTCTATAACATGCACATCCCTTCCCTTCTCCACCTTTATTTGCTTAAATTTATTATAACATGCACATCTCTTTGCCCATCTACCCTTATTTGCTATAACTGCTTTGGAGCTAGGATTATTGCACATACATGGATCTTGAAGAATTGAAGCTTTTTGTTAGAATTTCTTATTTATTTATGCTCATTTCTTCATTTCCTTTCTTTTTATTATATATCTAAGTATGTAGTATTTATTCCAACACTTGAGTCTTGTTTATGGAAATATTCATGTTTAAAGTGTGGATTAAATATGATGTTGTGCTATGTATTGAATGATTTTTTATCTTATATGAAGTGAGCTATTATTATTTTAATTATTCTTATTCTTGTTTCCCTCTAAGATCCGTCAAATGCTTTCACATTCATACTTCCTGCTCATATCGCATGCAAGCCTCTATCAAGCCTCTTCACAGTAGTCAGCGAACATACATTGAGGCTTTAACCCTCGTCTATTAGTACCCTGGAAATGAATTTCTCCTCAAATTGCACTATGATATGAAGTTCCATGTTGTGACTTAGTCTTTCCGGTGGCAGATCATCTTCATGAAAGTGATTTTGTCGCTTTCGAATACCTGCCCGACCATGTTGGCCATTTCCCCACTAGTGATGTTGGTGGGTACATAGGCTTCACTCAGTACCTTCATCAAGGCATCCCTGAGTGTCTCGCAGTTTTGCAGCAGTGATAAGATGGATATATGGGAGGAAGTTTTGTTCAAATGATCGACCACAAAGTATTCTCTTGCTTGCACTTTTCTCCAAAGGTCATTGGGGTCGGTCTTGATGACAGGTGGCTTAGATGCAGCTTCTTTGCTTGTTTCTCCCAAATGCTCGGGTGTATAAACCCTACAGGTTCTAGTCATGCCTTGTGTTGTGCCTGTTTCTTCCATTTTTGCTTTTCCTTTCCTCCTTGCATCCGCAATATAATCCCATAGGATTTAGCTTGGAAAGATGGAGTAGCTGCTACCATCACAGTGAAGGACGTGGACACATCAACTTCAAACGGTGCTAGTGCGGCTACCTCAACCTCGATCAGTGCTTGGGTCTGAACCACAATAGGTGTGACGGTGACTAGATATGTTTTAGGATCATGCCCCTCCTGAATGAGTCCAATTGACCATTCCGGATCCCATTATTCATCGGTATCTATCACATTTACTCCCTCACCTTTGTGATCTGGGAGAGGTTGTTAGGAACATTGGGTGTAGTCTCCTTTGCCTTTTGTGACTTTAGTGTCAATTAATATCTGGCTCTTGTCCTTCAGAGTGTGACATTCATTGTATGACCCTTTATTCCTGAGTGATAGGCAAATGTCTTGTTTGGGTTAATCCATTGAGAAGAGTTTTCCATAGCAATATCGGGGATGTGGGTGACATAACCGGCAACCTTTAGTCACTCTTAGAGTTAGTCAATGGGTTCAGCAATCAGAGCGTATTATTTAGGTGGTCTACGGTCGAAATTCGATCTTGGTTTTTGATAATTTTTGCAGGCTGGTGGTGGTGAGTGGTAATATACGGGTTGGGTGTTATAAGTGTGATAGGTGGCAGCAGGTTGCTAGTATCTTGGGGGGTGAAAACTAGTATGTGGATGGAGGTGTTTGGTATATGAGATGAGACTTCGGACCTTAGGATACCATTACTGCACCCACTTCTTTCTTCTTGGAGATACCTCCCGACTGCAAAGATTTATTTGTGGCCTAGAGTGCTTCAAAATTCGTCACCATTCCACTTTTGATCCCTTCTTCTATTCTCCGTCCTGGCTTGATGATGTCAAAGAACTTATGATTTTCAATAACCATCAACCTTTCATAGTATTGCGAGTCTTGAGTTGTGACGAAGAAGTTATTCATTTTTTCTTCTTCAAGTGTCGGTCTTACCTTCGCAGCTTCAGATCTCCATTGACTAGCATACTCATAGAAGGTTTTCGTTGGTTTCTTCTTGAGATTTTAAATGTAGAAAATGTCTGGTGCATTTTCTGTATTGAATCTGAATCGATCCATAAAATCTGACGCCATGCTCACCCAATAGGCTCCTCATGAACAGCTTCATACAAATTCGTTCATCTTTTCCAACTCCTACCAACTTGTCATAATATGTTCTTAGATGCACTTTCAGATTACTAGTTCCATCAAACATTTCAAACTTGGGAGGTTTGTAACCCTCTGGCAGTTCTACATCCGGTTGAATTCACAACTCCTCAAAATTCAAACCCTCAATGCCCTTGCCACTTTCGGCACTCTAAACTCTGCCAGTGAGTTTTTTGAGTTCTTCCACCATGTTCTTAATGAGCAGGTCCTTCTCGGTGGATTTCGATATGTATAGTGTTTGTTGTGGGGTATGGGGTAACATTTCCACACATATGGGATTGCTTCGATGGACTCCGGATATCTGGGCATAATGGTGGTCATTGGTTGAGTTTTATGGATCAGGGGTAGGCTGTGGTGCATTCTGAGGAGTGTGGTATATGGTTGTTTGTGGGTATTGAGTTGGATGGTGATGGTGTTGTTGAGAAGTAGGTACCGGTGGGGGGTTTTGGTTCTGAGGAGGTGTGGTGTATTGATGTGGTGCGAGAGGATTTGGTGGTGGGTTTTGATTTTGTGTGCTTTTGGGAGGTGTCGGGTTTTGGGCGTTTGTGTTTTGTTAGTTGATATCGGGGACATTTAGGGTGAGGGAAAGGTTTGCCAAGTTCTGGACCTTCTCATGTTCTCCTTGTAGCTCTAGTATTTTTTGTTCCAGGCGCTGGACCAATTCATTCTATGCTGGAGTACTCCGACCATCCGAAGTTTCAACATTTTCTGCATTGTCCTTTCTTATACCACTTAAATCGTTCATCTTTCCTTTCTCTTTGCTACTGCCTTTAGGATAACTTGGTAAAGGAGAAGGCGGGGGACCTATGGATCCAGTGTGATATGCGGATGATGCCAATATGCACGAACCAACCTTGGGGAATGGGAATAATCAAAAGAAAGAAAAACAAAAGGTAATCAAGTTAGTAAGGGATATTGAAAGAATGTTTGCAATGGTAAACATGCTTTGCAAAATAAATTCGCATCCTAATTTGGGGGACCTCGTTGTTCCCGAGGTAGGCCTAAGAGACACATAGACGGCACGGAATGACCCTTCGTGAAAACATAATCAACATATGGCACGGAATGACCCTTCGTGCAAATATAATCAAAACATGGCACGGAATTACCCTTCGTGCAAATATAATCCAAACATGGCAAGGAGTGACCCTTCGTACAAATATAATCAAAACATGGCACGGAATGACCCTTCGTGCATTATCACTCTTTGTCACCCAAACAACAATCACAACCAAACGGGCGAAGGAATAAGCAAATAATAAGAAATGTCCGGCAAGGGAAAACACAATCAAATAGCTAAATCACGGCAAGGGAGCAACAATAACAACTTTCACATCCCGGCAAGGGAGATAATCAATATACTCAAACCATCCCGGCAAGGGATTAATAATATCTCTTTCCATTTCTTTCATTTCTTACTCAATAGCATTTTTATCGTTCGAGCCAACGCTCCAAGGAAGCCATAATTCATAACTAATCCTCATACTCTTCACATTATGTAGAATTCATCAATTAGCATGGAAGAGTCCCAAAAATATCAGAATAAGTACAAACAAGGACCCACGGTCATGCTAGACATCGGTGTATAGATACTCGTCACCATGCCTTTACACCATACTCGATCATTTAGCAAATAGCAATTAATAACACTCTAATCCTATTCCCTCAAGCCAAAGTTAGATCAAACACTTACCTCAGTCCAAAGAATAGCAATCAATCCTCAATTACCGCCTTTCCTCTACAATCCGACTCCGAAACAATGATATCTAGGCATAATTAATTCAATAGTATCAATAAAAACTCAATGGAAACATCCGATAGCCTAGATATGAATTTCCTAGCATTCTTCCAAAATTACCAAAATTTGACACCGGGCCCATGTGGTCCAAACATGAGGCTTGGTCACACGTGGTCCAAACACGAGGCTCGGACCAAAACCCAATCACCCATAACCACAGGAGTTCAAATATATAGTTTGTTTCAAGATTCGACCCCAAATTGAGGTTGAATCACCCAAAATTCCCAAAACCCTAACTCTACCCAAAACCCTTAATTTATACTTGGATTCATGATTTAGGGCTAGGAAATTAGTGATTAGATGAAAAAATTAAGAGAGAATGAAGTTAAGAACACTTACCTAGCAAGCTATGGAGGAGAAGGAGCTTGAAATTCGTCTATAGGATGTTGGAGTGAAGAGCTCGTGTGA
The DNA here is from genome assembly GCA_026770625.1 of Nicotiana glauca. Lineage (NCBI taxonomy): Eukaryota > Viridiplantae > Streptophyta > Magnoliopsida > Solanales > Solanaceae > Nicotiana > Nicotiana glauca. The sequence goes on from MU788831.1 coordinate 81,882, forward strand.
AATAATGGCTAAATCCCGAGCTAACTTTTGTTTTAACTTAAAAAAATTCGCTGGGCAAAAATTCCCTTCGCGTTCGCGTGAACAGGGACGCGTTCGTGAAGGGTGGATAGATCAAGGCATCGCGTTCGCGTGGTGCTAATCGCGAACGCGTAGAAGAAGGGACTGGGGTGTCTGGGACTGGCTTGTATGCGAACGTGAGGGAGGACTCGCGAATGTGTTGAAGGGGAAGGCTGGGCATTGCGAATGCATGGACATGTCCGCGAACGTGAAGAAGGAAGGCAACTAAAGCTATGCGAACGCGTGGCCTGGACGCGAACGCGAAGAAAAAGTTTGCTGTGGAAAAATTGTAGAAAATCTGCCAACTTTCCTAAGTTCAAAACACCCCGAACCACCTCCAAAACTCACCCGAGCCCTTGGGCCTCCAAACAAAACACACACACTAACTCAACAACATCCTACGAACATACTGGAGCGATCAAATTGCTAAAATAATATCATATACATAGAATCGAGCCTCAAAACACATGATTTTCTTCTAAACTTCGTAAACTTTCAACTTGGAACTCATAGTCCGAAACACGTCAAACGACGTCCGATTTCGACCAAACTTTACCGAAAGCACTTAAACAATATATAAGACTTGTACTGGGCGTCGGAACCAAAATACAAGCCCGATACCATAGTCTTTTAATCAAATTTTATTTTCATTTTCCTTAAACATTTTTAGAAAATAATTTCATGGAAAAATTCATTCTTCGGGCCTGGGACCTCGGAATTCAATTTCGGGCATACGCCCAAGTCCCATATTTTTCTACGGACCCTCCGAGACAGTCAAATCACGGGTCCGGGTACGTTTACCAAAAATGTTGACCGAAGTCAACTTTAATCATATTAATATCAAAATTCTTCAAATTTTTCACAGAATTTACATATTTCCACATAAAAGCTTCCCGGTTATGCGCCCAAACTATGCATGCAAATTGAGGCAACTATAAGTGAGGTTTTAAAGGCCTCGAAAGCGCAAAATAAGGGAGAAATCCCCCCTTTGGGTCGTCACAGCTTATTTTTTAGATTCTGGATATAGAACACGACTAACGCGTTCTTTGTATTAAACCTTAACCTGTCCATAAAGTCAGATGTCATACCTACCCAGCTCGACCACTTCTCTGGATCTTGGCTGATGTACCAAGACAGCATATCTCCTTTCAGACTCCTCATGAACAGCTTCATGCGGATCCTTTCATCTTTTCCTACCCCGACAAGCTTGTCGCTGTATGTCCTCAGATGGACCCTTGGATCACCTGTACCATCTAACATTTCGAACTTAGGAGGTTCATACCCCTCAGGAAGTTCGACATCAGGTTGTATGCAAAAGTCTTTATAGTTTAGCCCTTCGATCCCTTTGCTTTTTTCGAGGCCCTGAATTCGGCTGGTTAGTTTCTTAAGTTCCTCAACCAAGTTTCTGATGAGTAGATCCTTTTTATCAGACTCAGGTGTGCAAGATATAGGTTGGGTGGAGAGTGGCATGGTCTCCACGTAGATGGAATTGTTATGGTGGCCTAGTGTGTGGGCGTGGAAATGGTCATTTGCAGAGTTTTGAGGTTCTGGGATGAGTAGTGGAGCATTGTTTAGGGTATGACAAGTGTTGCATTGGTTCTTTGGTGGAGCAATAGGATGATTCAGTTGTTTTGGGATATTTTGAGGAGGTGTGGGGTTTTGAACATTGGGGAAGTTGGCATCTGAGGTGCTGAGGAAAAATGATAGGTTGGCCAGATTCCGAACCTGATCGAGCTCTTCCAGGAACTTCAACAATTTCTGTTCAAGTTGTGACACATTTTTGTTGGGAACCCGAATACCATGGCCATCAGTGGCCTCTGCTATTGTGTTCTCTTTTCTGATGTTGTCCAAATCTTCCATCTTGCTTTTGTTCTTGTTCTTAGCAAGACTAAGAGGAGGAGTGAGTGGAGGGGCCCTGGATCTCGTGGAATAAGATGATGTTGCCAGAGTGCACAAACTAACCTTTGGGGAGGGGAATAACAAAATAAAACAATAAGGTAACCAAGTTAGTGAGGATTATAAAAAGAACTGCAATATTTAAACACGTAGTGCAGGAATGTAAAACGTGTCCTAATTTAGGAACCTCGTTGTGCCCGAGGTGGGCCTAGCGACAAGTTGATTTGGAGAACTTGGAATGCTAAATGCCTCATTTCATTGATAAAGATAAGACGAATCCCAAATCGACATTGAATAAATAGGAAATAAAAGTTACTAATGGCCATTGGCCTTGTTACATTTTAAAGCAAAAAGATGAACTCCTATATACTTGGTCCTAGAAGGACCTTCCCTAGATTCGACATCCTTGGCTCTGTCGAACAACTTCCCCAACTCGCGAAGTCCTAGCAACAGTTATGCTCTGGCTAGATGTCCACCTTCGGTCCCTTTAGACTCTTGACAATCTTCAACCCTTTTGAGAAACTTTCTTTCCAGTTCCACTATGCCTCGCTCCAAGTATCCTAGTCTTTTGTTGGAGTTGGTAGCCATGTCTTTCCATTCCTTAATCAGCTTCCAGTTGGACTCTTGTATTTCGCGGTGTTTGCTTTCGTACTCACAGATCCATTTGCGCTGCTGGTTTTACTTGACTTGTGCCTCAGCCTTTTCATCTATAATCTTGTGGCCTCGAACAAACCCTGGCTGGCCCAAACCATCATGATTGTCTTCCAACCAACCTGAATAGAAATAAGTACAATTGACATGATATCTGTCTGGCTCTATGGTGTCTCTTCCCATTACGATCTTGCAATGCCACATGTATTAGGCTTAGCACTTGTAGGGACTATCATCATTTTGGAAGTCGGCTCGAAAGTGGCTCATCTTGTCGACCCTGGGTATCACTTTCTTCTTACCAACTTGCCTCATAGCTCGAAGAGGGACGCAAGGGTAGGTTCCCCTAAGACCACATAGTATCAGGAAAGGTGCATCTCTGGATCGGGCGATGAACTCCTCTGTCGGAAACCATTTGAACATCCATTGAACCTCTTCTTCGGTCAGATTATCAAATAGCTCAACCCATCCTTTAACATTCCTAGGCTGAGCGAACACATCGGGGATGTAATTCATTCGCTTTGGATGGTGGAAAGCGATGTGATCATCCCAGTCCCTTCGCTGAATTTCTTGTCGATATTCGCCCTTTTGGAGATGCTCTATGAGCCAAAGTTGAAATAGCAGATTGTAGCCTTCGAAGTGTTTCGCTCCTTGTTGACACTTCTCTATGGCTCGGTATATGTGTACAATAATCATTGGCATAATGCTGAATTCCTGCCCACCAATCCCTTCCATTAGGGTTTCGGTTACCATAACCAGTCTAGTATGAATTCTACCTTTCTTCATCGAAAATACAATCAGACCCAGGAGGCAAAATATAAAAATGAAAACCCTGTGATGGTCGTGTCCCAAGGACGTGATGGCAAACTCGCCAGAGTAGGCACGGTAAGATTTTCTGTGACCGTACCTTTCATACAGGTAGTCAAAAGGGATGTAAGATTCCTTCAGGCATGTTAATTCTGGATTCTTCTTCAAACCCATCATTTTAAGGAAGCCCCTGCCTTTGCGATTCTCAGGCATTAGAAAACCCAGAGTTTCCCACACTAGATCGGCCAATCCTCCAATCTCCTCCAGCAAATGTGTCATTTGAATGCCTCTAAAGTTGAACACGTCCCTTTCACAACCCAAATCAATGTGGCAATTTCTATGATCATGTTATTAGGTTGGATCTCCAAGAGGGATGGTAGATTTCCCAGATATTTTCTGACGAGATTTTGGTCACTAGAGTGTAAATCTTTCCACCAGCTTAGGAATTTTGGGTGGATGTTGGTGACCATGCCAAATCTGGGGACTTCGTGCCTCAAATTTCTGCAAGGCAAATAAAGTTTGGCCCTTACCCCCACCAGACTTGACTATTTAATATCAACAAGTAGCATGAAACATCTAGTTCTCCAAATGAAAGCAAAGAACGTGGTGACGTCTATTAGGGTTTAGGGAAACCTAATGGACTATGGACAAGGCTATCTTAAAGGATCATTATGTGGACAATATAGCTGATCCGGCTAGGTTTGACCATGATTCATGCACAATTTGAACAGTGTAAGGTTTCTATAGGGTTTTAGACTGGTACTCCTGAGCGGACAAAGGGGGAAGGCTCGGAACTATCGACTGCACTACTGATCAACTAGTTTTACTGCAAATATGCTTTTTCGAATTTAGGGGGTAATAATATAGGAAGAGCGCAACCACTCATTATAAGTGTTGCTATAGTATTTGTTTTGGCACGAGTGGAGTATGATGTTGAGAATGATTATGCAATGATTAAAAGCATGTTGACATGTATTTACATATTAAGAAAGCGATAAATACAACAGTTTCATAATTTAAAGCAATAAAGGAAAGAAAACAAGGAAGATATGTCAGTTTTGCTTCTAAAGAATAAATTAAATGCTAAAAGGAATTAAACAAATAATTGCACATAGGGAGAGGTACAAATTCACAAGAACAATCTAAAATGGTAAAAGCCTAAAAATTCCCCAGCAGAGTCGCCAAGCTGTCATGCCCCCTTTTTCTCGTGAAATCGGGTTTATAACAATTGGTTGGGACAACTCTTTCCTTTTGGGAAAGGGGCTTTGCAATTTTGAAGAGTAGCCGCCTAACGATTTTAAGGTGCGTTAAGCACCTATGGGGTTCAATTACAACTATGTTTGTTAACCAGAGATAGGGTAAGGGCTTCAAATTATCCCAAGGGGAAGGTGTTAGGCACCCCTCAGGATCCACTAGTGTGGTTCCCGATCATATATTTTTTTGTGAATTTGTGCAATTAGCAAGTAAACAAATAAGTCTCAAATGATAGGGGATTTTAAATTTAAATACAATTTTTTTTAAAAAGAATAAAAAGCAAGGTTTTGAAAAGAGTTATAATCTAAGAATGCTTGTGAATAAAAGGGGTCCTAGATTTGTGTGTAAAATGGATCACTTCAATGCAATACCCGGTATGACACTCCACAGAAGAGGGGATACACGTGGAATTAACGCACCAGTCATCATATCCATATCTACCCTTCCCAACCCCGTGAAAGTATTAAAGTGAGGATTGGTCTCGATCTCTATTGCATGGTGTTACCCGTCCCATTCCTATCAGTCCCGGAGGAATTTTAGGACTACTATTCCTAGAAGAGAGATGTTCTAGGCTGACTCTTAGGTTTAAAGGTAAAATGCTATGGCGACATACAAAAACAAGTAGGACTGCATTTAGAAGGGAAACATGTAAACAAATTATAGGGCTCATGTATACCTCCGCAAATAATGCATATAAACAGCATGACTTAAACACAGTTAAGGTCTGAATTTTAAATCCTAAAGCAGGATGTTTGAGTCATAACCAGATTTATTATATAACTTAGAAAATAAGTCTAAATCGGGCATGTTTGCTGGTTGTAGCAATTGATAATTAAACGGAGGCAATTCCAGTTTTATTTAAGCAATTACCTAAGGCTTGTCTAGGCGTGAGCAGGATTCGGTAGTTAATCAGGATTATTAAGACGGTTGGAGACTATTACTATTACCTAAACATACTGTTCTAGCTGTTTAACACATAGAATTATGGCCAGTTAGTTGTAATGACTAAATGAAATTGTTTTATTCCTTTTTTATGCACTCGTAGTTAGCCTAAGTGTGCTTAAGCGAATGAAACCCTAAAGACATGATATCTAATATGCAGAGATGCAGTAGAATGTATATGCAGAACCCAGATAGGATTTTTGTATGCACAAAATATTGCAACATTTAGAACAATAATTACTAGGATATGTAGAGATCATATATTTGTTAATGTTGTTTAGCCTAAAACAGGATATCTAAATGTGCATGGCAGTAGGAACATGATTGCAAAAATACTGGTTATTAATACATTTAACTCCAGAATTACTAAGTGATATGATAGTGAAATGGACATGCTGAAAAATAGTAAGTGTAAATCCCAAGGAACATGATCTCTAATGCATGAAATGATTCCTAAGCATGGATTCTATTACGCAAGTAGGAATGTAAACCTAATAGCATGCTTTCTACTCCTTTGATAACATGCATATTTCCCATCCCTTTTCACTAGCCAACCCATAACGTTTACAAGTTATTACAAACCATATGATTGAATTACATAAACAGAAATGAAAGAAAAATAAGAAGCTACAACCATAAGAAGCATGATCTTGAATTCCGATTTGAGTTATGTAATTAATCACTTCAATGCCAATATTATTCCAAAGCCTTTCTCATAACTAGGTGTGTCAGAGTTCCTCAAGGAGTCTCGGGCAGTGCTCACACCCAGATTTACATAACTAAACAAAATGAGTGCAGTGTGGAAGGGCCAGCTCTTATGTGTCCAAATTCAGAGAGAGCTCAAGGGTCCCAAGGAAAGGCTCACACAAAAGGGGCTGAACCTAGATTCTAAGAGTAGGTGGGAGTGCTTGACATAGTTTGAAAAGATTTTGTTTAAAAGCTGGGTTGAAAGTAATCAGTAACAGAGGTGATTGAAAACAGTTGTGGTAGTAAACAAAACTCAAACTCCCAAGATGGGATCACACACAGAATCAAAGTCATACAAATGGGTCAAGGGGGTTTGGGACACACATATATTTGACTGTAAACACATAGCCCCATTAGGGTCTTAGGACTAGTTAGACATGAACACCAGTGGCTGATACTGGCATGATCACAGGCTAGTCAGAAAACACAATCACATTGAAGGAATAAGGACTTGGGATGGCAAGTATATAGTAAGTGACTGATAGAGCATGCTTTGAAACAAACATGGGGGAATGCATTAATCTAGAGAGGAACGGGAATATTATAGCATGCTGGTAATTCATCTTAACAGAACAACAAGCAGGAGTAGACCAATAATGAAAGAAGCTGAAACAAATAAGGTAGCATGTTGTTGTTAGAGATTTAAAATTAAATTAGGACATACCAGTCAGAGAAGCAAAGTGCAGAAAAGTAAAGTAAGCAGGATTCCACAGTCTAGCCTTGGCTTTCAGCCGGCTAGACAAAGTAGTAGCACAAATAGTAATAGAGAAAGAAAGAGTTTTGAGTGTGTAAGTGTGTGTTCTGAACTCAATTGTTCGTGTCTTTAAAGAAAATAGGGTAGGGTTTTTATAGCTTCGAAAACGAGTAAAAATTAAGGTAATAAGTAAAGTCTTAATAAAAACATAAAAATTATCACAATCAGAATCAATTAACACAAGTACTTCCCTTTAATCAAGGAAGGACTGCTTAACGAATACTAACAGAGATAATTAGGTAAAGAAAAAATAATTTGAGGAAGATTGATTTTTGACTATATAAGTTATAGTAAAATATGGAGTATACAATCGAGTCAAGGTACATAATATATTTAATTGGGGAAAGGATTAAGCAGGGTAAAACATCACAGCAACGGAAATGAATCAATCAATTTTAAACAAAATGAATGAAATCAGGGTTTATAAGAAAAACCTTGTAATTAAACCGTGACTTAGGGCAATCAAGATTAATCAAGAAGTGGTCATGATTCTGCACTTCATTATATAAATAGAAAGGAATGAACAGGCGTATTAGGCATGCAGGGTCAATCATATTGAAAAAGAAGCAAAACAAACATATAGTAGTAGCAGGAGTAGGCTATGATTCAGTAGTGAAAGAAACCTCGGAGCACAATAGTCAACAAAGTCAAATAGTCACATAGAATCAGAGGTGAAGAAACCATAGTAACAGGTAAAGGAGATCAAGACACAGAAATAAGAAAAGTCTTTTAAATCATGGCGATAAGTTCTAGCACAAGTGTGAAGCATTCGTTATAGAGATTAATGACAAAGCAAGTAGGCATGTTTAGGAATATTCAGGCACCAATACTCTAGTTAAATGAACTTAAGAGGGTTAGATTATCCATATTAGACTTAGGCAATCTCAGAAGTAGCAGCATTAGGAGGAATTTAAATGCTAAAGAGACTTAGAATAATGTAAAGTTAACAGAATCACGCGCAAAAGTAATCCAGAGAACATATTAAGCCATGGATTTCAGAGGTGAGAACACATGTAAATCAAAGACGCATAAGGCGTTAAATGTATTTATAACCAGTGTTTCTGCAATCATGTTCCTACTGCCATGCACATTTAGAGATCCCGTTTTAGGTTAAACAACATTAGCAAATATATCATCTTTGCATATCCTAGTAATTATTGTTCTAAACGCTGTCATATTTGTGCATATAGAAATCCTGTTTAAGGTTCTGCATATACATTCTTCTACTTCTCTGTATATTAGATATCATGTCTTTAGGGTTTCATTCACTTAAGCACACTTAGTCTAACTACGAGTGCATAAAAAGGGAATAAAACAATTTCATTTAGTCTATACAACTAATTGGCCATAATTCTATGTGTTGAACGCCTAGAACAACATGTTTAGGTAATAATAATAGTCTCTAACCGTCTTAATAATCCTGAATAACTACTGAATCCTGCTCATGCCCAAGCCTTAGGTAATTACTTAAATAAAACTGGAACTACCTTTGTTTAATTATCAACTGCTACAACCAGCAGACATGCCTGATTCAGACTTCTTTTTTGAGTTATATAATGAATCTGGTTCTGACTCAAACACCTTGCTTTAGGATTCAAAATTCAGACCTTAACCGTGTTTAAGTCATGCTGTTAATATGCATTATTTGCGGAGGTATACATGAGCCTTATAATTTGTTTACATGTTCCTTTTCTAAATGCAGTCCTACTTGTTTTTGTGTGTCGCCTTAGAATTTTACCTTTAAACCTAAGAGTCAGCCTAGAACCTCCCTCTTATAGGAAAAGTAGTCCTAAAATTCCTCCGGGACTGATAGGAAAGGGACGGGTAAGAAAGTTCAGAATAACATAAGTAGCAACTAAGGGAGAATGGATAATGGTTGAGGGACGGAACTAGGGGTACACTTGTAACCTAAAGTAGACATAGCCAAGTTGAGAATTCACAGCAACTAATCAAGCAGGCCAGTAGGTTCATTAGAATTTCCACATATATAAAAGTACCACATAGACAACCCCATATTGAAAAGGTTGGGGGGAGAAACAGATTTGCAGGATATATAGAGATTATCGTGTAAAGATGCATGATCCTAAACCAATCAAAATTTAAAAGGTCCAAATTAAGCTAATTATACAACCTTGTGTCATAAAACAGACATGTTAACTCTCATCAAGAAGCAAGACTCATTGAGACATGATAGGGAGCACACATTATGACAAGCCATACATCCTAGTGTCATGTTAATCAGTATTTAAACATGATGGGGGATACATATTGTGATAAGACAAATAATTACCAAAAGAACATACTATCAAATGAACCAAAGACAAACTAGGGGAACATATTAGCATAAAAGAAGGATCATAGTTGATAGAAAATGTCTTAACAACATATTAAAACACATTATACATTCAAGAAAAATATTGCAAAGCTTCAGAGCAGTGTGAAATAGTGAGCTCATGCCAAATAACACATGTAGGTATTCTGGGATTGACACAATAGACTAATTAACTGAAGAATGTCTAAGTTATACCATAAAATAAAATGGTTCAAACAGGGTAGGGAAAACAAACTGTTAAAATCTCAGTCAATCATTAATGAAATACGGGGATCAAGCAGAGTGACAGAATAGCAGGGGAACATGTCATAATTAAAACAGGAAGTTCAAGCACAAGTGTGAAGCATTCGTTATAGAAATTAATGACAAAGCAAGTAGGCATGTTTAGGAATATTCAGGCACCAATACACTAGTTAAATGAACTTAAGAGGGTCAGATTATCCATGTTAGACTTAGGCAATCTCAGAAGTAGCAGCATTAGGAGGAAGTTAAATTCTAAAGAGACTTAGAATAATGTAAAGTTAACAGAATCACGCACAAAAATAAACCAGAGAACATATTAAGCCATGGATTTCAAAGGTGAGAACGCATGTAAATCAAAGACACATAAGGATGAATTGCAAAAGTCAAGTGGCTTACTAGTTAAACGGACAACAATAAAGAACAAAAGATACACAAGAACCTAGAAACCTCTATGCGTCAAAGTTTCAAGGAGCTTCAAATGTGTCATGACCCAAACCGATGGGCCGCGACGGACACCCGATACCTTACTCAACCGAGTACCAACGTAACATATCTTTCTTATTACGCCATCATATACACATGACATACGGGCCTTAAAGGCCAACATGATCCTTTATAAACTCAAAACATAGGCCGACAAGGCCGTACAATCTTTTATGTATACGACATATGTCTACAAGCCTCTAAGAGTACATAAATGTCATGAAGGTTGAGATAGAGTCCCGCGATAACAAACAATACACGTCTAAATTATACTAACCATACAATCAACTCCGAAGCAAATAGAGCGCACCAACATCTTCAGCTGCGCTGATAGCCTACTTGGAGGACTCTCGACTTGTCTATCAGGACCTAGAAGCATGAAACGCAGCGCCCCCAGGCAAAAGGGACGTCAGTACGAATAATGTACCGAGTATGTAAGGCACATAAATAAATATATAAAAGACATGGAAGACATATAGAGTACATGACTCAACCTGTAAGTCTGCATAACTTTATATATCATAAATTACTTTTAACGTCATGCATATGCGTATGAATGTCATGTCGTGCATAAGTACATGTTTCATAACATCATCAGCCTCTGAGGGCATCCCATTATATCATATCGGTCACTATTGGCAAAATCATCATCGTGTGCTAGTTGATCAGGCGGTGATGTGTATATAACACCATAACCTTTCACGTATATAACGCTGTTTGAATCATATTTACATATATACGCGTATATAATGCCATTTGAATCATATTTCAGCCACTGTGGGCAACATCATCATCATATACCAGCTGATCAGGTGGTGGTACGTATATAATGCCATAAACTTTTCCCATATCCCATATACATATATACGTATATATAACGCCATCTGATCATGGGTTAATGCACGTGTATAAATGAGTAAAATGCATGAAAAATACATAATAATCTCGATATTCCTTCCGGATAAATTTTTTCAACTGTGTATTATTCTGAGACCCATGAACAGAAGATAATAATAATTCTCATGGGAATCAAGAATATAGACATCTCTACTATTTCTATGAATAGAGTAATTTATGGAAACTGTATGTTTGCTCGTTTCATCAGTATAATTTGAACCATGCCAAAAGAAAAAAGAAATAGCCTTAACATATCCATTCCTTGAATTATTTAATCGAACTGAAGTTTCTCATTCCGAATTTGAATGAAACCTTGAATATTTTGACGAAATGATTCTATGTCTAACGTCCTTGGTTTGAAATTTTAGGAGCAAAAATGTTTCTGGTTCTGTGATTGTTGAACGAAACTTTTGCTTAATTTGTGGAAGCTTGGACGAAAATTGCTCCTATTGAATTGAGATTAAATGTTTCTGTTTCTTGAGAGTTGAGAGAATAACGTTTCTATTCTTTGAATCGGAAAGAATCACATTCATTTGATTCAGAGTAGGCTTTGTGGCACATACTTGGTCTAGTCATCATTGTGACTTCTTAGTCACATTCTTGATATAGAGGATTCTTGCCACGTGTTTGGGGAATGATTATTAAGTTTTTATCCACTTATTAGTTAATCAGGAAATATCCTGTTACCCGGTAATTAATCAATTATCCACATAATTTAAAAATTGCCTCAAATTACTTAAAATTTTATTTATTTTTAAAATACAATCATATATACCTTATATATTATACTACCGTGGTCATGGTACCTTTTATGTCACTAGTCCATAAATACCGGATATTTTAGCTCGGGCCATTTTTTACCCCAATATGCCAAACTTGGACGAAAAATTTATTTTCTTTGACTTGCTTCCCATTTCACCTTTACAAATTTATTCATCACTTGTGAAATAGCATAATCCTTATAATCTCCAAATAATCTTTTACTTGGACTGATGTCAATTACCTTACGACAAATCCAACGTACAATATTACAGGGTGCAACATCATCGTTACTTAATACTGCAAAGTGTGACATTACTGTAATGTAATACTGCTGGGTAGAACATTGTCGTAACTTAATACAGCTGGACGTAATATCATTGTAATATATTACTGCAGAGGGTGACATCATCGTAACATATTACTGCGGAGCATAACATTGTCGTAATATAATACTGCGGGATATAATATTAACATAATATTGCGGGGTGTAACATCATTCCCTCCTTTGGAACATTCGTCCTCGAATGTTGACTAATTCTCTTATCATTTTCTTAACTTATATCTTCCGAATACTTTAGAACTTTCCTTGCCATCTTGGTGACTGGTTTGTGAATAAGTCCAAAGTCTAGGGCATACCTTACGACAGATCCAACGTATAATATTACAGAGTGCAATATCATTGTAACTTAATACTGTGAAGTATGACATTACTGTAATGTAATACTGCTGGGTAGAACATTGTCGTAACTTAATACAGCTGGACGTAATATCATCGTAATATATTACTGCAGACGGTGACATCATCATAACATATTACTGCAAAGTATAGCATTGTTGTAATATAATACTGCGGGATGTAATATTGACATAATATTGCGGGGTGTAACATCATTCCCCCCTTTGGAACATTCGTCCTCGAGTGTTGACTAATTCTCTTATCATTTTCTTAACTTATATCTTACGAATACTTTAGAACTTCCTTGCCATCTAGGTGACTGGTTTGTGAATAAGTACAAAGTCTAGGGCATCCCCCCAAGGCGTCCTTCTCACACCACAACTTGTAGTCAGAATCCTTCCAATCTCGTAACTATTGCTACCTTTCATCATGCAGCCTGTATAGTTTTGATCTTGTAAGTGTGCCTAATCTCTAGGATTCACGTGTAGAGCTTGATAAGATGTCCTTTTGGGCATTTATGAGTATACTGTAGTTCTTCGCTCGGTACTTGGTTGAATTCACAATTATTGTTATATCTCATCGCCTAAGTCCGTTTAACCATTCGTATGAATTTACTGCCATAACTCTTATTTTAATTTATCGTTGTTGAGGTCTGCTACCAAATCCCAGCTTACTTTTGTTGCTCATTCCATATGTATAGATTTAAGTCCTTTAACGCTTCCTCATTACTGTTCATCTTGAGAATGACGGTCTAATCTTATCTCATACTTTGTAAATTTTATCTAACCATTGTTGATTCGCCTCAATGTTCATCTATAATCCTTTACTTGAAAACTTAAAATTTCGTACGTAATACATTACCGCTAGAGCTTACGTTGTATTGAGGAATATTTGAAGTTATTTTCATAACCATATTTCATAGTATCTCAATATGATTCGCCTTATGGGGGTATCTTGATTTTGTGCCATAAGCAAAATATTTTTCTCCTTCTCTTCTTCTATTTTCTCTTTTTTTTTTCTTTTTCAAATCATCATTTAGACGAAGGCCCAAACATCATCCTTTATCTGTCATAATTATCTCCTCATTTTATTACTAGGTCAGCATTTCATTCTTTCTGAATGCTATTAATCTTAGGTTTGAGTTCATTCAGGCTATACTGAACTTTCAATAACTTAGAGAAACCATTATCTTTCTTGGTTTCATGAACTTAATCCCGAGGACTTATCCCTTCTCGTCACCTTTTCACTTGCCTTTCCTCATTCTTACTCATGTTTTCTTAAAACTTTGTCGCTCTACCATACTTTAGCTTGTAACCTATAAATATCTATTTATAATACTCGCAACTTTCCTTCAACTTGCTTGCACCATAGATTTCCTTATGTTATTATGGAATGTCAAGCGATACATCACATCTTCCCCAAATCTTCTCTATTCTCTTAACAAGATCTCAGTACATATAAACTATAGGTTGTAAGACATTCCGTCGACGATGCCGCTATCATTCCCAGTTATTGGACTCCCGTGCTTATAGCCTTCTATCCAAAATATGGAATATTCACAACTTGTGCATTTGAGTATCTCGTACGTTGTTCACTTTTACCTTACTTACTTAAAATCTCGTATCATATCTTTTATAAACTTCATAACCTCTCTTCCACCTAGGTGTAATTCACGTCCATAACTTGAAGCTCTATTATAATACTCGTACCTCTGGTACATACACAATCCGGTGGGAGCTTCGTACTGACTTCTTATGAGGTTGGTACTTAAACTAATTGGCTTCCTTGTAGAGTCATTATAGATTATAGTTGTTGTGTTATTTCTCTTGCACATCTGATATTAAGAGTGATTCTGTCATGTTCTCCAGCATAACTTCTATAATTTTTCTAGGTCCAATAATCAGACTCCTGATTTACTTAGGTGATGTAATTCTTTAGTTTCCTCTTCCTTCTGATCAGCCTTTGCGTAGGCTTAAGCTATCTTTCGATCTGTGGCTCATGGTATCAGTTATTACCTTACCCTTTTATGGGTGTTATGGAATATCCATGATACAATCTTCTAATAATTCAATCCTTTGTCTACGCCCTGGGCTTAATTCTTTCTTTTAACTTATATCGGAGTCTTCTATGGCTGTGTGATTGTCAACAAATATGCTGCCTGGATAATGTTCCAAAATCTTGAGTGTATCCATAACGTACTAACTCCGGATCATTGCTCAAATAATTTTTTTGTTCCATCTTAGCTTTCTTTCAACGTAAGCTATTACTTTTCCTGGTCTTTCTGCCCCCTCGTTGCGTCCATACTTAGCTTATCTTAGTGCCCATACTTGCCAGTGTTTTTTTTTATACAACTCATATGATCTCGAATATTACTTTTAACTCTTACTTCCCGTTCATTAGCCACGGTAAGTGCCATTTTCCTTTGGAGTGCTTACAATGTTGTTGCGAGATTGTTGTTACACGACCATTTCCTTTTTAGGTCGTTGTGCTTAGGTTGAAGCCCTCTTTCTTATATACTCAGCTAGCCTTTCGTTGTAGTACTTAGGGAGAATCCTTGACTCTCGTAAAGTTGTGAGCTTATTACGGACCGTTTCTGATGTCCTTAATAGCCTATAATTTTCCGTAGTTGCTTATTTCCATGCCCTTGTGCTCATATAGTTGCTTCTGAACTGGTATTTTGACTGCCTTCCTAGTGGCACTTTCTTTTATCCCTGTAACACTCATACAGTACCTTTAACTACCCCGACTCTTGTTTGAATATATCACAAGTATTATAATGATATTCTCCGAGGCTGAATTCTCCATATTAGGTTATACTATGTTTATCTTACACGATATGATGACTCGTCTATAACCTCCGTTTTAGCCATAACTGGGATCTTCCTGACCAATTACTAACTACTCGTTAGCCTATTCTCATATGAATATTCCTCGTAATCTTTCTTGGGTTATTTACTTTGTTTTAACTTACGTCTCGCACTGGCTCCTTATTTATTAATAACAGCTTGGGTAGGAACCTTTACTTCCTTTTCTTGACGTCGTGCTTGCACAATATTCTTGAATCGTAGCGTATCTGTAAGATTTGGATAAGTGCCATCTCATTCCTCTTTCATTTATCGCATTCTTCATTTACCCTTCCATAGTCACTAGAACCACTTCGTTCTGACTTAATGTCACATCACTCCATATTCCCCCCTTTAGGGTGTACTAAAAGTTGAAGCCACGAGGATCTACGTCTAGATGTTTTACCTCTTCATCTTTGGCGTCGTTTCTTAACATCAATGATCCTTACTCGCCTTGTGACAATCCTTCTGTACCAAGGATGACAAATTCCCTTACTCGCGAGGGTGACGCTTAGCGTAACTGGCACATACAGTCTTTTACACTCAACTTTGCTTATATTGCTTGCTTTAGGTAAGTGGTTTCCTGAATAACCATCCTCTAAATTCGTCATGGATCTTCTTCTGTTGTCCATTCTATTATTTCCGGAACGCAATATAAAATTCTCATGATGCTGACTATTATCAAATCACTCAGTCCCTTATTCATGTTTAGTTTATCATGTTTACTAGTCCATACTGATTTCTGTTACTTTGGGGATTAACTCTCCCCTCTGGTAGTCGCGTTGGAATCACAAAATTATTTCTCTAAATGAGGATATAACCTTATGGCCAATATTCTTTGGTTGTCTTAAGGCCCATCACCTTTTGTCTCTTCCTTTATTTGACTATAGGTTCTATAACACTCTACCGTTTTCATCCATATATCACACCTTATTCATAATGCTTCCTTATCTCTCTTCTTATTTCCCTGCTAATATTTCTGCCTATCACTTTATTTTGAAAACTTCAACATGACATTCTTTTGCTTTTAGCTCCCCTTGCTTCATCCATTGGCTCCTCGGGTTGACAAGCATTCTCATTTTACTAGGGATGGGAGCCATACTAAGGTAATATTTATACCTTTAAGGCTTCCAGTACCTATTTTTGTAGTACTCATATTTAGTTGTACTATTTTAGAGTGCACCATCTGGGTGTCTCATAAAAAGATTTATTAGCACATTCGCAATATCCTTCGGAAATGTAAACTGACGCAAACAATTCATCCATCATATCTTCTTGTACTACTTCTTTTAACCCGCATAGGGCATATCTAAAATGGGTGCATCCAATTGTATATACCTCTGTTACTGTTGAATATAACTCAAAAAGCTTATGTTCCTCTGCCTCAATTATAAATGCCATTAGCCTTCATTGATTGGGTGCCTCGTGCTCTTCTTTCTCTTGCTTCTGTTGCTTGTTGAAACTTGTATTTATCTTCATAATCTCTCATTGTCTTTTACCATAAAGATGGATAGACATTCTTGACTTAAGGCTTATTATCAGGAAGCTTGCACCTTTCAGTACACTCATGATATGTTAAAGACCTCATATTTACTTATTGTAGGCATTATACAAAAATCCAATTCCTCTGACTCAGCTTTTCCACAACTATCTCTCTTTCCAATTCTTCTTTCTCGATGTAGGTATCATCTTATTATGAATAATAAAAAAAGAATTTCAGAATTTGAATTCTTATAAGTGAGCTCTACCACACGATCTAGAGTAAGAAGAAAGAGTGACAATCTTAAATGCCCTGTAACCTCCTGCTTATAAGTGTGGTGCACAACATACCCATAAACAAGACTCTATTAGAAACAACTTGTAGAATCCCTAGGAGAGAACTGCTCTGATATCACTTTTTTCACGACCCAAACAGATGGGCCGCGACGGACACCCGGTACTTTATTCAATCGAGTACTAATGTAACATATCTTTCTTATTACATCATCATATACACATGACATACGGGCCTAAAAGGCCAACATGATCCTTTATAAACTCAAAACATAGGCCGACAAGGCCGTACAATCCTTTATGTACACGACATATGTCTACAAGCCTCTAAGAGTACATAAATATCATAAAGGTCGGGATAGAGTCCCGCGATACCAAAGAATACACGTCTAAATCACACTAACCATACGAGCAACTCCGAAGCAAATAGAGTGCACCAACATCTTCCGCTGAGCTGATAGCCTACTTGGAGGACTCTCGACCTGTCTATCGGGACATGCGGGCATCAAACGCATTGTCCCCAGGCAAAAAGGACGTCAGTACAAATAATGTATCGAGTATGTAAGGCACATAAATAAATATATAAGAGACATGAAAGACATATAGAGTACATGACTCAATCTGTAAGTCTGCATAACTTTGTAAATCATAAATTACTTTGAACTTCATGCATATACGTATGAATGTCATGTCATGCATAGGTATATATTTCATAACATCATCAGCTTCTGAGGGCATCCCATCATATCATATCGGCCACTGTGGGCAAAATCACGATCGTATACCAGCTGATCAGGTGGTGATGCGTATATAACGCCATAGCCTTTTCCATATCAGATATACATAAATATACATACATATATACGCGTATATAACGCCGTTTGAATCATATTTACATATATACGTGTATATAACGCCATTTGAATCATATTTCAGCCACTGTGGGCAACATCATCATCATACACCAACTGATCAAGTGGTGGTGCGTATATAACGTTGTTACCTTTTCCCATATCCCATATACATATATTTACATATATACGCGTATATAATGCCATCTGCTCATGGGTCAATGCACATGTATAAATGAGTGAAATGCATGAAAAATACATAATAATATCGATATTCCTTCCGGATAAATTTTTCCAACTGCGTATTATTTGAGACCCATGAACATAAGATAATAATAATTCTCATGGGGAATCAAGAATATAGACACCCCTACTATTTCTATGAATAGAGTAATTTATGAAAATTGTGTCTTTGCTCGTTTCATCAGTATAATTTGCACTATGCCAATAGAAAGAAGAAATAACCTTAACATACCTGATTGGAACGAAACCTTGAATATTTTGAGGAAATGACTCTATGTCTAACGTCCTTGATTTGAAATTTCAGGAGCAAAAATATTTCTGGTTCTATGATTGTTGAACGAAACTTTTGCTTAATTTGTGGAAGCTTGGACGAAAATTGCTCCTATTGAATTGAGATTTAAATGTTTCTGTTTCTTGAGAGATGAGAGTAACGTTTCTATTCTTTGAATTGGAAAGAATCACATTCATTTGATTCATAGTAGACTTTGCGGCAGATACTTGGTTTATTCATCATTGTGACTCACATTCTTGATATAGAGGATTCTTGCCACGTGTTTGAGGAATGATTATTAAGTTTTTATTTACTTATTAGTTAATCAGGTAATGTTCCGTTATCCAGTATTTAACTAATTATTCGCATAATTTAAAAATTATCCCAAATAACTTAAAATTTTATTTATTTTTAAAATACATCATAAATACTTTATATACTATACTACGGTGGTCATATGGTACCTTTCATATCACTAGTCTATAAATACTGAGTATTTTAGCTCGAGCCGTATTTTACCCCAATATGCCAAACTTGGACAAAAAATTCATGTTCTTTGACTTGCTTCCCCTTTCACCTTTACGAATTTATTCATCACTTGTGAAATAGCATAATCCTTATAATCTCCAAATAATTTTTTACTTGGTCTGATGTCAATTACCTTACGACAAATCCAACGTACAATATTACAGGGTGCAACATCATCGTAACTTAATACTGTAAAGTGTGACATTACCGTAATGTAATACTGCTGGGTAGAACATTGTCGTAACTTAATACAGCTGGACGTAACATCATCGTAATATATTACTGAAGAGGGTGACATCATCGTAACATATTACTGCCGAGCATAACATAGTCGTAATATAATATCGCGGGACGTAATATTACGGGATATAATAAAAAGAACTCTGGGCAATGCTTGCACCTAGATAAAGTTCGAGCAATAGACTCTCAGTGTCCTTGGCTTTGAGTCGGCCAGAAAAGAACACGATAATGAAGGAATTAACAGAACAAAGCCTCAAATTTTTTTCCTAAGATTATAGCGATTTCATTCTGTCTCAAAGGGGAATGGGGAGAGATTTATACACTGACAAAAATCGAACAAGTAAACAAGGAAAGCTGTAAAATCAAACATAAATAAGAAAATATTAACATGCAGAATCAATAAAAATCGGATTATGGAAAAAAATAGGTAAACACTACTTGACAGAAATCAGAAATTAACCGGAGATCCTGGCTAATCAGACTCATATAGCCTGGATATAGATGAAATATTGCCTAAAATCAAAGATTCACGCCATTTTAGTTTGATCTCCGAAGGTCACACTTACCAAAAACAAGCAAGTACTCAAGTAACACCATAAACAAATTACCAGTAGCGAGAGGAGATCAATAAGGTAAGTGAATCAGCGATTGATTCCATCTTAGGGTCGGATTTGAAGAGATTGAGATGCAGCGACTACAGTTCGTAGGACAAGAGAGCGGAGAGTGTTTGAGGGTGGTGTTTTAGAGGGAATGAGATTAGGGTTAGAGTATGGGGTAATTTAGTAGAGGTTGGTTTTTTAGGGGTCATTGATCATTTGACATCAACGGCCAAGATGAAAGAATGGGGTTGGACGGGTCATTTAAACGGGTTACCGGCCGAGTTATTTTAAAAGGGTGGTTTGGTTTTGGGCTTGGGGTAATTGGGCCAACTCTAGTCCGAAAATTGGTTAAAATTGGGCTATTATTTAAATACCCAAAATTTATCAAATAATTTATATAGCATGCTTAATAAATAAATGAAAAATATTATTTATGCACAAAAATAATTAACAATAATAATTTAGCATTATAAAAATATATAATATTTTAACACCAGTAGTATAAATAAAAAATAACTATATATGAATATAGGCTATTATTGCAAAATTAGGTAAATAACTTAAAAATGCTAACATAATTATACGAAATAAAGTAAAAAATATTATGAAACATATATGAGGATGCAAAATAGTAATATTTGATGATTAATTCATCGCAAAATAATTTGAAGGAATAATTAATAATTATTCATGTAATTTAAATGCAAGAAAATCAATTTAAAAGCTCTAAAAATTATGAAAAATTATAAAAAATACTTGTATAGGTTTGTAAACTAAATATTGATGCAAAAATAATATTTTAAAAGTATATATTTTGAAAAAGTATGAGGGCAAAATTGGGTATCAACATATAGCAACAACCAAAACAACACTGACATCCCCATTAACATAGACTAAATAAAACAAAGAGCAACCGAATTCAAACTCCCTACTGAAAATAGCCTCAGCCCTCTAAGGAAGATTACTATCAATATAAAATGGCATAAACCACCGAAAGGCCGATACAAGTTAAATATATATGTAAGCTTCAAGAACAACAATAAAAAAAGTGGTATGGGAGGTGTATTCAGGAATATAAGAGGGAGTTGGGTGATAGGTTTTGCAAAATCTACTCATGCAAATGGCTCACTTGAGGAAGAAATTAAGGCACTCCTAGAGGGTCTCCAAGAATAACCCAAGAATGAGGAATGTTCCCACTATATATATTGAAATAGACTCCACGGAGGTAATCCATTCTATACAACATGAAAATAGACTATATGACGATATTGTAATGTATGCTGTCAATGCACCAGGAGAAGGATGTTGTCCTCCGGCATATATTTCGGCAAGGGAATAATTAGCACAACAACTGGCAAAGGAGAGTAATGCTCAATCAAGTAGAAACAAATATTATGTACAACCTCCATCTTATGTTGAAAACTTACCATATGATGCTTGCAATGTACTAGCAAACATAGGTAATTAATGTGTCCTAAGTGACATGGGATATGACTTTGATGTACTAAACAATATGTAGTATTAGCTCAAAAAATAATAATAAGGTGGGGATTAGGGTGCAATTTTATAAATATTCTAGAGTAGTTTTCAATACCAACGTTGGAAGCCCCTTCTTATCTCTCAAACTCTTCTCCTTCTTCTTCATCAATCAAACACCATTGTAGAGCTCAACACATTGTTCTTTTTCCATCAATTAAATTCAAGTTTTAGAATATTTAAAACCTATTTTCTTATCTATTGAAGGGAAGCTTAATTTGGAGAAATGATCGAGTAGTTTTCGTGTGACTTATTGTTCACGGTCCTACAAACCTTCAGCGCTAACCTTAAAGTGAAGTCAAAGAACCATTATGAAGTTGTACTTTTGCAAAACCATTTGCTTATGGCTCTAAGATATCTTATGCAAAATGCACAAAACCTAAGCCTACACCTACTCCATACTACTATAAATCTCCTCCACCTTCATCACCGATTTATATTTATAAGTCACCACCTCTACCATCACCAACATATGTTTACAAGTCACCACATCCCCCAACCCCGACATATATTTACAAATCTCTACCTCCACCAACTAAGTCTTCACCATCTCCTTATTACTACAAGTCTCCACCTCCACCATTACCAAAACCTGCTCCTGTATACTGTTATAAATCACCACCACCTCCATCACCATCGCCTCCACCTCTTTACTATTATAAATCTCCTCCACCACCATCACCTTCTCCTCCTCCTCCATATTACTACAAGTCACCACCACCCCCATCACCATCGCCTCCACCACTATACTACTATAAGTCACCACCACTACCATCCCCATCACCACCCCCACCCTATTATTACAAGTCTCCACCTCTACCATTACCAAAACCTGCACCTGTGTACTATTAAAAATCACCACCACCCCCGTCACCATCGCCTCCACCTCCTTACTATTACAAATCTCCTCCACCACCATCGCCTTCTCCTCCCCCTCCATATTACTACAAGTCGCCACCACCCGCATCACCATCACCTTCACCACCGTACTAATATAAGTCACTACCACCACCATCCCCATCACCACCCCCACCCTATTATTACAAGTCTCCTGCTCCACCATCTCCATCACCACCCCCACACTATTACTATAAGTCTCCTCCTCCATCGGCTCTGTTACCATCCCCTCCCTATTACTACAAGTCTCCTCCACCACCGTATTACTATAAATCACCACCACCTCCGTCGCCATCACCTCCACCTTCATATTACTACAAGTGTCCACCACCACCATCTCCATCACCACCACCACCCTATTTCTACAAGTCTCCTCCTCTACCATCGCCTTCTCCTCCACCTCCATACTATTACCGCTCTCCACCTCCACCAGTAAAGTCTCCTCCTCCTCCCTATTACTATAGCTCACTTCCTCCGTAAGTCAAATCCCCTCCTCCACCAGTATACGTTTATGCTTCTCCGCCACCTCCAATCCACTACTAAGTATTTCTAAGAGTTCAACCATTCTCCATAATCAATCAAGTGAGTAGCCATTTGAATTGTTTTTTTTTTCAATATGAAATCAAGTTTTTGATTTTTCTTTTCTTTGTATTAAGTTCTAATCTTATATTTCATTGTTTGTTTTCAGATTTTAATTTGAAAGACAAAATAAATGCTGGATTCTTGAGGAAAAGATTCAAACATCAATGGCACAAAGCAATTAATTTTTGGAATAAGATATCAACTTTTCAATTGAATGATTGATTCTTGTTGCACATTGATCTCTAGTGCATTCACGTGGACAAGGCGACAATAACTTTGATTCTTCATGTATAGAGTTTGTTTTTTCGTAATTTATTGTTGTATTCATTTCCAATATGTTACTGCAAGTTGTTTTCTTGTAATACCTTGGTGTACTTTGTGCACATATCAATAAGAAGATCAATTTCGTCATATTCACTGTTTTTTATTTTTGCTTTTCTACTCGGTAAATAAATATTAAATAAGTCTTATCCTTATATAAAAAATTGAAAATGAAAATACCAATAATTATTTAAGATCTTTAATAGTTTTAAGGCAAAATAAGTTCAAGACATATATAAGGGATACACGTACCTCTTGTGTACTTTTTAGATTTAAGATTTTTTAAAAATAAAGCAGAATTCTTTACATTATTCTTAGGTATGTACAAAGGAAACCGACAAACCGCACCAATAATTTTGATTCTTCATATATAGAGTTTGTTTTTTAGTAATTTATTGTTGTATTGAGGATGTCCTCATTTTATTAATTTTCAATTAGTTATTGCAAGTTGTTTTCTCGTAATACCTTGGTGTACTTTGTGCAAAAATCAATAAGAAGATCAATTTCGTTATATTCACTGCTTTTCTTTTTGCCTTTCCCCCCTGTAAACGTGTTACAAACAAATTGGTCTTATATATCCTTATATATAAACAATATAACGCCCCAATTTTTAATAAGATATTATGTACATTAATTGACTATCTTTAATTAAAAAACCTATATATTATTTAGATATTGTTATCTTTTTCTTAAATTTAAGATTTTATATTATTAAATTTTTTTTGTTTAAATAATTAATTTTATTATTTAATTTATATGTATATCGGTAGCAAGTTCATTAGCCATTTGAGAAAGATTAAATTAGTTGGGCTAATGTGAAAGGATAGAAATATATCTTGGAGCTAATATAATATGAGAGAGTTATATGGTTCTCCACATATTCTAATAAGGTGGGGATTGAATATTAGGTTCTCCGATTAAAAACTTTTTGGTGTAAACATCCTGAGTTTCAACACTTGTTAGAAACAATAGATATGGAGTAGACTACTGTATTGCTAGTAAAATTTTTTGGATAGTGCTAAGCCTTGGAAGGATAAGACTTTTGGTGACACAATGGGGAAGAAAGGAAAAATTCTAGCAAGGCTTCAAGGAATTAAAAGTCTAGTAATTATACTCGTTGTGACTTCTTTCAGACATTAGAATATAATCTAAAGAAGGATTACAATGACAACCTTAAAATAAAGGATGATTACTGGAAAATGAGATCTAGGATAATGTGGCTTAATGAAGGAGATGCTAACACTAGATTTTTTCACATATCAACATCAATAGAAGAAGGAGAAACAAAATAACCTAATTTAAAGATGATGCTGAAAATTGGCTTAACAAACACCACTTGATCATTTCACATGTTTTAAATTACTTTACTGATATTTTTACCACCTCTCATTCTTCTACAAATTAGAATAGTATCGTAACAAGTCATCCTAGTCATCATAAATTAGACCTTACTAATCTAGACAATCCTCTATCTGATAGTGAAATCAAGAGGGCAATTTTTTTATTTAAACTTTCTAAGCCCCGGGGCCAGATGGCCACCATCCTTTTTTCTTCCAAAAATATTGGAGCTTCATAGGGCAATCCGTAAAGAATCTTGTCATGATATTTTTAAAAATCAAGAAATTCCTAAAGACTTAAACAAAACCTACCTTTGCCTTATCTCAAAAATGCCTAATGGCAATAACATCAAGAATTTTAGACCTATTTGCCTTTTGTAATACTATTTATAAAATAATTACCAAAATTCTTGCAAACTATCTCAAACCCTTCTCAGAGAAAAATATTAGTCCTTCCCAAACTAGTTTCATGAAGCATAGAAGAGCCTCAGATAGTTCAACCATTATCCGGAACTAGTTTCCAACCTGAAAAAATTAAAAGGTAAACAAGGTCACATAATCTTGAAAATTTATCTTGAAAAGGCATTTGATCGTTTAGAATGGTCCTTTGTATATCACGCACTTAGATACTTTAATTTTCCTCCTAAATTCTCTAAGTTTTTACTGAATTGTATTACAACCAGCTCTATAGCCATACTAGTTAATGGTTCAATCACAAAATGTGACGACCTAAAGAGGTCATCACTTGTTTCCTCATCCATTCCGTGCTTTCGAGGCCTTAAAAACCTCATTTTCTATTGTCTCGATTTGCGTACGCAGTCCGGGCGCGTAGCCGTAAAACTTTTATGATGAAATATGTGAATTCTGTAAAAAATTTAAAGAATTTTGATATTAATATGATTACAGTTGACTTTGGTCAATATTTTTGGTAAACGGACCCGGACCCGAGATTGGACGGTCCCGGAAGGTCCGTAGAAAAATATAGGACTCGGGCATGTTCCCGGAGTCGAAATCCGAGGTCTAGAACCCGAGTAAAAGAATTTTTCTGTTAAATTGTTTTTCTGAAATTGTTAAGAAAAATGGAAATGAAAACTGATTAAAAGACTATGGTATCAGGCTCGTATTTTGGATCCTATGCCCGGTATAGGTTATATATGTGGTTTAAGCGCTTCCTGTAAAGTTTGGCTGAAAACGGACGTCGTTTGACGTGTTTCGGCCTTAAATTGGAAAATTTGAAAGTTTATGAAAATTGGAAAGATTTCTTGGATTTAAGGCTCAATTCATTGATTTTGTTGTTATTTTGGCGATTTGATCGCTCGAGAAAGTTCGTATGATATTTTTGAGTCAGTGTGCATATTTGATTTGGAGCCTCGAGGTCTCGGGTGAGTTTCGGATAGGTATCGGGTTGGTTTTGGTCTTAGGAAAATTGCAGAAATTCTGCAACAGGTGCCCAGTGATTTTACTCATCGCGTTCGCGCTAGGACTCACGCGTTCGCGAAGCTTCAGCCTTGTCCTTCATCGCGTTCGCATCTTATTCTCGCGTTCGCGTAGAGTAATTGACTCACAATACTTAGCCTTCATTTTACTCATCGCGTTCGCGCTGGTACTCACGCGTTCGCGTAGTTCAGCCTCCTCCTTCACCGCGTTCACGATCCTCTTATCGCGTTCGCATATAACAGACCCTGGGCCCCCAGCATTTTCTTCTGCGCGTTCGCGTTTCCCTTCACGCGTTTGCGATGTATTGCCCAGTTTACCCTTCACGAACGCGGCCCTCTCCTGCGAACGCGAAGGGCAATTTTGCCAAGCGAATTTTTAAGTTAAAAACAGAACAATAGCTCAGGATTTTAATAAAAATACACGAAACCCTTTCTTCTCCAAGCACTTAGGCATCCATTGAAGCTCCCTTTCATCAAAACTACTTGGGTAAGCATTGTTCAACTTGTTTCCTTCAATTTCCTTCATTAATTACTGAAATCCTAGCCCTAAATCATGAAATTTAAGGTAGAAATTATGGGTTTTGGGTAGAGTTAGGGTTTTCAGAATTTTGGGTGATTCAACCCCAACTTGGGGTCAAATCTTATAACAAATTATATATTTGGACTCTTGGGGTTATGGATGATTGGGTTTTGGTTCGAGCCTCGAGTTTGGACCATGTGGGCTCGGTATCTAATTTTGCGATTTTTGGAATAATGCTAGAAAATGCATATTTAAGCTATGGGACGTTGCCATTGAGTCTTTATTGATATTATTAAATTGATTGTGCCTAGGTATCACTGTATTGGAGGTAGAACCTCGAGGTAAAGCAATAGTTGAGGATTAAGTAGATTTCAAGACTTGAGGTAAGTGTTTGGTTTAACCCTAGCTTGAGGAAATATGAGTTGAGTCTTGTTGCTAATTGCTATGTGGTCGAGTACGATGTATAGGCATGGTGACGAGTATCTATACATTGGTGTCTAGCATGACCGCGAGTCCTTATAATGTGATTATCATGACTTGGCTGTGAACTCCGTGTTTATTGGAGGATTTCTAAATGTTGTGAATAACATGTGAACGGTAAAACGATTAATTGATTCCTGGGAGCATTGCTCCTTCGGCTCTAAACAGCTACTGTGCTTATTTGGTCTATCAGCTGGGATATGAATATTGAAGGCATATGAATTGACTTGATTAATAGGAGCGTTGGCTCAAAATAGAAGAGTGAATTATGAGATGAGGAAAAGTAAGAAAGTGTTGTTAATTACTCCCTTGCCGGGATGTTTGGTTGAACTTGTTGGATTCTTTCCCTTGCCGGGGTGTTTGTCAAATATTTGCTTATTTTTATGTCTCTTAATTGTGATTATTGTTTGGGAAATCAATCTGTTAAATGATATTGAGGATCGGGTTGCGCGCCGCAACAATGATATATGAGGGTCGGGTTGCGCGCCGCAACAGTGATACCTAACAAATGGTATGGGTCGGGTTGCACGCCGCAACAGTGATATTTGTGGAGCGAGTTGCATGTCGCAACAGTGATATTTGTGGAGTGGGTTGCACGCCGCAATAGTTATTGATACCATGTGTTTGTATTGAGTATGATTCCTTGTTCATTGTGAGTCTAAGCTGTTCTATTTTGTTACTTGGGATTACTGCTGACATTGTATCTCCCCTTAGAATGTTTCCCCTCCCATGTTGTTAATTGCCTTGTATTCGATATTCCATTGTATATTTATAACTGCATAAGTTTATGTGGTGTCCAGTCTAGCCTCGTCACTACTTCGCCGGGGTTAGGCTAGACACTTACCAGCACATGAGGTCGGTTGTGCCGATGCTACACTTCTGTGCATTTTTGTACGGGTCCAGGTTTTGAGGAGCAGCAGCAGCAGTAGTACGGGAGCAGGATTTCATTATCACGAGACTGAGGTAGCCTTGTAGGCGTCCGCAGGCCCGCGATCTCTTCTTTATGTTTTTCTTATTTGACTGTTGCCTCATTGTTTCGAGACAGACAGCTGTTATATTTCTTTCAGACTTTTGTATTTAGTTTATTCTTAGAAGTTCGTGAGTACCGTGACACCAAATCTTGGGTAGAGGATATATTTAACTGTTTTGTATTTTGATTCGTATTTATCAGACAGATTTCCGCTATTGTTCTCATTAGAATTAATGTTTTATATTGATACTATAGATTGTTAAGATAATTGTTTAATGATGGAAAGGTAAATAAGCTGGCTTGCCTAGCTACCACGAGTAGGCGCCATCACGATCCCGATGGTGGAAAATCCGGGTCGTGACAAGTTGGTATCAGAGCACTAGGTTACATAGGTCTCACAATTCACGGATAAACTTAGTAGAGTCTGAGGGGTAGGTATAGAGACGTCTGTACTTGTTCCTTAGAGTCTATTGAGTTAGGAAAAAATCTCTCATTTGTTCTCTCTTGTCGTGCGATTTGGTTTCTCAAATGCTGATTGAATTTCTACTCTGTTCTTTCGCTGATGGCGAGAACACGTGCTTCCTCATCCATCGATCAGTAGTCCGAGCCCTAGGCAGCTCCCGCTAGGGGCAGAGGACGTGGCCATGCTAGGGTCCGAGGTAGGGGCAGGGCCCAGCCACCAGCAACAACATTAGTGGCAGACCCTCAGGTTGGCCTTGATGAGGAGGTTCCGGCCCCAGCCCAGACAGTTTCGGTAGGCCCAGCTCAGGTCCTAGAGGGGTTTATTGCTACCCCAATTCTTCAGGACGGCTTTGTCCGGTTGGTTGGCCTCATGAAGAGTGTCACCCGAGCAGGATTGCTTCCTGTAGCACCAGCCACTTCTCAGGCTATAGGAGGAGCCCAGACTCCTACTGTACGTACTCCGGAGTAGGTAGCTCCCCAGACTCAGGTTCCACTGGTTCAGACAGTTGCGTCTGTTCAGCCGGGGGTAGTTTCACAGACCGGTGATGGAGCGGCTATGTCTACAGATGCTTTATGGAGGTTGGATAGATTCACCAAGCTCTTCACTGCTTCATTCAGCGGAGTTTCTTTTGAGGACCCCCAGGATTTCCTATATAGCTGCCACGAGGTTCTTTGGAACATGGGCATTGTGGAGTCCAATGGAGTTGATTTTGCGGCTTTTCGTTTATCTGGATCTGCCAAGACTTGGTGGAGGGATTACTGTTCAGCCAGACCAGCAGGGTCGCCGCCTT
The DNA here is from genome assembly GCA_026770625.1 of Nicotiana glauca. NCBI lineage: Eukaryota > Viridiplantae > Streptophyta > Magnoliopsida > Solanales > Solanaceae > Nicotiana > Nicotiana glauca. Next base: position 111,060 of record MU788831.1, read on the forward strand.
TGACTTAGGATCAATTCTCCAAGTTGTTCCTAGAGAAGTTTCTTTCCGTTACTCAGAGAGATTCTTATCGAAGGCAGTTTGAGCGCCTCCAGCAGGGGTCTATGATGGTCACCCAGTATGAGACCCGGTTTATCGATCTAGCTCGCCATGCCCTCGTCATACTCCCCAGTAATAGGGAGAGGGTGAGGAGATTTATTGATGGTTTGATCCAGCCTATTCGTCTTCAGATGGCCAGAGAGGCAGGTA
>MU788838.1:0-21743 GCA_026770625.1 Nicotiana glauca
GATAAATAATCATTGGACTATTAGAGAGTGTCAAGTTGACCATCTCGTCTCTACCCCTTCGGGATTAGGCAGGACTCTCACTGAGTACACGTTGATTACGTACTCATACTATACTTCTGTGCATTTTGGTTGCACAGGTATATATACCTCTAGCAGCCTATTAGGCGTAGCAACATGGATGACGCTGGGACTAGTGAACTGCATTGTTCGAGGCGACCCGCAGCTAGTGTAGTTCCTTTCAGTATTTTGTATCTTATTCCCTGTCCACTGTATTTGGGATAGTTGTTGTATTTTATTCTCCTAATCAATAGTTGCTCATGTACTTGTGACACCGGGTTTCTAGAATATTTTACAACAGATTTGTACTAATTGTTATTATTTAAATTTGAATTCAAGTAGTGAACTTTTATTTATGAAAATGGGAGGAAAAACCTTAGATTTTCAAAAGTATTAAAAGAAGAATTAATTGACAAGTTAGTTGGCTGGCCTGATAGAGGTGTCCGGCGCCACCACGACCCTTAGTGGATTTTGGGTCGTGACAAAATCGGTAATCTGAGTCAAATCGAAAAAAAAAAATACGATTGTGATTTGGTATTAGAAAAAAAACCTCGACTATAATTGATTTAGTTTGGTTTTAACTAAAAAAGTCAAATCGAAACCAAACCAACCCGATATTATATTTATACAATTTTCAAAATATTTTAGATATATAAATATTTATTGTAATGTAATTTATACAACAACAACAACAATAACCTAGTATAATCCCGCTAGTGGGTCTGGGGAGGGTAGAGTATACGCAGACCTTACCCCTACCTCCAAGAAGGCAGAGAGGCTGTTTCCGGTAGACCATTGGCTCGAAAAAGATAAAAGGACAGCAACAAGCATATCAATCTAAAAACCAGAGCAAATATACAAAACTAACAGTAAGTAATGTAGTCAGAAAGCCGAAACGAAAGCACCAACAAGTAATAACAGAAATCAAATGATATGACAATACAGAGACATGACAACACTCGACTATCTATCCTAACCCTTAACCTTTACTAGTAGTCGTACCCGCACGATTAGCGGTCAGTATTGAAAAATATTAATTAAATTAAATTATGATCGGGCTTGTTTGATCCTATTAGATTGTATTGCTTTAATAAAATTCAGTTGTCATATTACTTGTCAATACGATATACCCAATAATGAAATCCCTATTAAATCAAAGGTACTTATATAGCTAGTGAATAATTTTTTTGTTCTATATTTTTTTATTATATTAACCAATATTTAATAGTTGCTTTCTTTTTGTCATATATGAGAAGATTTATAATTTATTACTTTTGAAATATTTTTTTATTTTAAATTTTATTCTATTGTTCTTAATAATATTATCTAAATTTTAATGAACAAAATCTCTGTTAAACTAACGGGACTTATACAGGGAGCGCATTGAATAACTTTTTTGTTATGTATTTTTCTTTGTTATATCATCAAATATTTAATATTATTACATTGCTAAAAGAAGTTTTATTAGCATATTACTTTATTAAATATTTTTCTCTGAAAGTTTTTTTATGTCTTTGTTTTTGTTTTATTTATTTTAAAATTATTTTAAAACTCCAACTTGAAACTAATCCCCAAGTTGAATTGGTAATTTATTATTTTTTAATTTCGTTTTTTATTTTAAAATTATTTAAAACTCCAACTTGAAACTGCATCCCGATTTGAATGGGTAATTTTTCTTCTCTTTCTTTTGTTTTTTTTACAGCTAATTTTTTTTTTGCTTTTTTATTTTAAGATAATTTATAAACTCAAACTTGAAACTACTCCCATGCAATTTGAATGGGTAGTTATTATTTTATAATATTTTTTATTTTTTAATTATATTTAATTATAAGATATCTATATTTATTAATTTAAATAAAGTAACCAATTAATATATATATATATATATATATATGGTAGATTTTTATTTTATTTTATTATTTTTGATTTTAATATAAATTTAAATTTAAAAATAATAACCAATAAATTTTGTTCTATATTTTTCTTTATTATATTAGCCATTGTTTAGTATTCGCTTTCTTTTTGTAATATGTGAGAAGATATATAATGTAACGACCCGACTGGTCGTTTTGTATCTTCGAACCCCGTTCCCTTAAATAATACTTTCCGCACTTGCTTTAGCTAATTTATGACTTGCGAGGGTGGGTGGTTCGGAAGTTAGAGGAGTTTTGAGCAAGATTAGGCCTAGTTGCTTCTTTAAGTTTCTTTAAAAAGGTCAAGTTTGATTTCGGTCAATATTTTAGGGAAATTGACCCGGAATCGTGATCTGGCAATTTCTGAGGGTCCGCGGGAAAATATGGGACCTGGGCGTATGCCCGGAATCGAATTCTGAGGTCTCTAGCCCGAGTAATGAATTTTTATGTAAAATTGTTAAGTTTGAGTTTCAAAGATCTAAATAAACTAAGAAATCATTGATTTCATAGGTTTCGGGTTTGGATTTCGATTTCGAAACTTGGTAAAATTCCGGATTATCAGTTAAGACCTACTCGTAAAATTTGGTGTCCATCCGAGTAGTTTAAGGGCGTTTTGACCCGTTGAAGGAGAATTAAGAACTTGAAGTGCAATGAATTGATTCATTTGGTTTTGGGGGTTGGTTCACTGATTTAGCATTGTTTTGAGTGTTCCGAGGGTTCGAGTAGGTCTGCCTCCTGATTTCAGACTTGTCAGTATGTTCGGGCAGGGCTCGGGAGCCCCGAGCATCAAATGGTCGAGGTTCGAGTGAAGTTTAAAAACTTAGGAAAATTTCATCTGCGGCTCTTGGACCGCAGAAACGAGACCGCAGATGCGGTCATCTATTCGTAGAAGCGGAAGAGGCCAGGCCCAGGGGAAACCGAGAAGCGGACCCCTGACCGCAGAAGTGGTCCATCCGCCCCAGGCCCATAACTGCAGAAGCGGTGGTCCTTCTGCATAAGCAGACTCGCAGAAGCGAGTTTGAGACCGCAGAAGCGGCACAGGCCCCTTGGCCTTTTTCCGCAAAAGTGGCCCACTTCCGCAGAAGCGGTATTCCCTCAGCAGAAGCGGGATTCCCTCAGCAGAAGCGGGATTCCCTCCGCAGAAGCGGAAATCACGTGGGCAGAAGCTCATTTAATACGAGCTTAAGCTCATTTCTTCCATATCTCTCTCAACTCTTAGGCGATTTTGGTGATTCCAAATGGGAGGTTTCAACATAACATTTCGAAGTAAGTAATCCCCACTCATTTTTAGTTCAAATACATAAACATTAGGTAGATTTAACACTACAAATTGGGTAAAATTAAGGGATTTGAGCTAGACCTAGGGTTTAATGAAAACTAAGGTTTTAGCACATAATTTGCCATATAATGAACTAGAAATCATATATTTGTGATCCTTAGGTGATAGAGAACAACTTCCTTCGAAAAATCTCGAAATCCGGGCACGTGGGCCCGATTCGGAATTTAGGAAACTTGTGTGCTAGGAAATTGCTTAAATAGCTAGAATTCAACCTTGTAAGCCTTTATTTACTAGTTCTTGCTTCGTTTGATTAGTTTGGGATTGTCCGGTTTCGAATTAAGGACTTGGGCTCATTCTTGGATATTGGGAGTGCACTTTGGAGCGAGGTGAGTCTCCTTTCTAAACTTGTAAGAGGGAATTGTCCCCATAGGATTCTGAATAAGTAATTGATGCTAAATGCAGGGGCTACGTACGTACGAGGTGACGAGAGTCTGTGCGTAGCTAATATATGATAATTGTTCGGGTAGTGTAGGACCCACTTCATGTCTAATTGAGGAATATTTCTTACTTTAAATTGCCAATATGATCGTTATGAATTGCTAGGGACTTGAGGAAATGAAAGTGAACATATAAATTGTTAAGCCCTTGGGAGGAGTGCGCTTGTATGTAATTGAGCCTTATGTGCTTTACTTGATATATTATTGATGATTATGGATCGGGACGATCGCTTCGGTGATAATAGATGCATCTATGGTTCGTGCCGCTCGACCCTCGATAGTGCACAATTTACTTTCTGTTGGAGCGGGCCGTCGACCTCGACATGTTTGTGCATGGTTTATATGCTTACATTTAGTTATGACGTGATCACCTATTTGTTATAAAAGGAAAACTGGTAATTTAATTAAGACAAGAACATGAACATGACCCTTTTGTTGAACTTGTGTTATTGGGAATCTTTCATGTTGTATATCTCATTCTATCATATTATATTATTTTGACCTTAGTAAGTATCAAGTCGACCTCTCATCTCAACTTCTTCGAGATTAGACGGGATACTTACTGAGTACATGTGCTTTATGTACTCATGCTACGCTTCTGTACTTAAATGTACAGGATTTGAGGCAGGTGGATCTGGACATCACTCTGGTGCGCAGCAGTGAGCACGCTTAGGGACCTCTACGGTGAGCTGCCTACCTTCCCATGCTGATCCGCAGCCGGAGGAGTCCTTTCTTGTATTTTTTGATTTCTATCTATTCTGATTCAGACAGTAGGACAGTGTTTTATATTTTGTGTATATTCTACTGGTCACCCGTAGCTTGTGACACTAGATTCTGGCACACACTGTAGTAGGTATTTATTTTTGGGATTGTATCGCTATGTTAGCGCTTCATGATAATTACTAGATTCATCTTGACTTGAAAACTTTAGTATTTCTGTTATTGGCTAAACAAAAATGAGGACTTAATCATACTTCCGCAATTTGGCTGGCCTGACTATGGTGTCAGGCGCCATCATGACCTATTATGAACAATGGGTCGTGACATATAATTTTTTACTTATGAAATATTTTGTTGTTTTAAATTTTATTCTGTTGTTCTTAATAATATTATCTAAATTTTAATGAATAAAATCTCTATTAAACTGTCGGGACTTATACAGGAAGCGCGTTGAATACATTTTTTGTTAAGTATTTTTCTTTATTATATCATCTAATATTTAATATTATTACATTTTTAATAGAAATATTTATTCGCATATTACTTTATTTATATTTTTCTCTAACAGTTTTTTAATTTTTTTTTTATTTTAAAATAATTTTTAAAACTCCAATTTGAAATTACTCCCAAATTTGAATTGTCTAGTACTTGAGATTGCCCGCAGGATTGAGGGTTACCGTTTGAGGGGTAGAGAGCAGATGCAGCAGGATAAGATGGCCAGATTCTCAAGAGAGTTCAGAGGCGCCCCAGCTAGGGGCAGAGGTCACTTTGGGAGGGGTCAGCCCAGTAGGCCCCCAGCTCCAGCACCACCACCTGCTCGGGGTGCTCCAGCGCGCTCCTATTTTAGCGCCATGCCAGAGAGTTCTTATCGTCCGCCAACTATTCAGGGTTCATCCAGTGGGTATTCAGGTCCTCCGGAGTCTTCCAGTCCTTATTTCAGTGCTATGCCAGAGAGTTCTTATCGCTGCCGGCTACTCAGGCTTCTTCTAGTGGGCCTTCTGGTATTCAGGGTCAGCCATCTGGGCAGCATGCTGCCGCACCACATTATTTTGAGTGCGGGGGCGCAGGCCATATGAGGAGATACTGCCCCAGGCTTAGGGGCAAGGCAGTACAGCAGGGGCAGCAACCCATGACTCCAGCACCAGCGGTCCAGCCGCCTAGAGGTGGAGAGTAGACCGGTAGAGGTCGTTCCAGGGGTAGAGGCCAGACAGGGAGAGGTCAGCCAGCTTCGACTCAGTCAGTTGGAGGCCAGTCAGTCGGTGCTCTAGCTAGATTCTATGCTCTCCCTGCCAGGCCAGATGCATTGGCCTCAGATGCCGTCATCACAGGTATTATTTCCTTCAAGGGTAGGGATGCATCGGTATTATTTGATCCAGGGTCTACTTATTCATATGTATCATCTTTGTTTGCTCGTTTCCAGGCTATTTCTCCTGAGCCTTTGGGTGTTCCTGTTCATGTGTCCACTCCTGTGGGTGATTCTGTGGTTGTGAACCGGGCCTACCGGTCTTGTGTGGTTACTTTCTGTGGTCTTTAGACTAGAGCATATCTCATGTTTCTCGATATGATCAATTTTGAGGTTATTCTAGGCATGGACTGGTTATATCCATATCACGCCATCCTAGATTTCCATGCCAAGACTGTTTCTCTAGTGATGCCAGGGTTGCCGAGACCAGAGTGGAGGGGTTCCACTCTTGATACACCTAGCAGGGTCATTTCCTTTCTGAAGGCTCAACGCATGGTTGAGAAGGGGTGTTTGGCCTACTTAGCTTATGTTCGAGACAACACCGCAGAGTCTCCGAAGATTGATTCCGTGCCAGTAGTCCGAGAGTTTGCCGATGTTTTTCCTTCTAATCTTCCTTGCATGCCTCCGGATCGTGATATTGATTTCTGTATTGACTTTGCTCCAGGCACTCAGCCTATATCTATCCCACCGTACTGTATGGCTCCTAAGGAGCTGAAGGAGCAGTTGGAGGAGTTTCTAGCTACGGGGTTTGTTAGGCCCAGTGTATCGCCTTGGGGCACACCAGTGCTGTTTATAAAGAAGAAGGATGGGACTATGCGGATGTGCATTGATTACTGCCAGTTGAACAAAGTCACCATCAAGAACAAGTATCCATTGCCCCGTATTGATAATTTGTTTGACCACCTGCAGGGTGTTAGGGTGTTCTCTAAGATCGACCTGAGGTCAGGGTATCATCAGCTGAAGATTCAGGATTCAGATGTTCCGAAGACCACATTCAGGACTAGATATGGCCACTATGAGTTCCTGGTGATGTCATTTGGCTTGACTAATGCTCCAGCGGCGTTTGTGGACCTGATGAACAGGGTGTTCAGGCCCTATATTGATTCCTTTGTTATCGTCGTCATTGACGACATCTTTATATACTCGCGTAGTTTGGGGGAGCACGAGCAGCATTTGAGAGTAGTGCTTCAGACCCTGCAAGAGCAGAAGCTTTATGCTAAGTTCTCCAAGTGCGAGTTTTGGCTAGAGTCAGAAGCATTCTTGGGGCATGTAGTGTCAAGAAAGGGTATTAAGGTGGATCCCAAGAAGATTGGGGCAATTCAGAGTTGGCCACGTTCTACTTCAGTGACCGAGATCCGGAGTTTTTTTAGGTTAGCAGGCTATTACCGGCGATTTGTGCAGGGCTTTTCATCTACTGCATCACCTCTGGCTAGATTAACCCAAAAGGGTACCCTATTCTCTTGGTCCGATGATTGTGAGGAGAGCTTCCAGAAGCTCAAGACGGCCTTGACTACGACACCAGTTCTTGTATTGCCTTCCGGTTCAGGGACGTATATAGTGTAGTGCAACGCTTCTCACGTTGGCTTGGGATGTGTATTGATGTAGGAGGGGCGAGTTATTGCGTATGCTTCACGTCAGCTGAAGGTTCATCAGAAGAATTACCCTGTGCACAATCTGGAGTTGGCGGCAATTATTCATGCTCTTAATATATGAAGGCATTATTTATATGGAGTGTCATGTGAGGTTTATACAGACCATCACAGCTTACAGCATTTGTTCAAGCAGAGGGATCTTAATTTGAGGCAGTGCAGGTGGCTTGAGCTACTAAAGGATTATGACATTACCATTCTTTATCATCCAGGCAAGGAAAATGTGGTTGCGGATGCCTTGAGTAGGAAGGCGGAGAGCATGGGTAGCTTGGCATTCATTCCTGCTGAGATAAGACCATTAGCTTTGACATTCATTCTTTAGCTAACAGACTTGTGAGATTGGACATTTCAGAGCCCAGCCGGGTCCTAGCATGTGTGGTTGCTCAGTCTTCGTTGTTGGGGGAGATTAAGGCCCGACAGCTCGATGAACCACATTTGGCAGCTCTCAGAGAGACGGTACTTAAGGGAGGTGCCAAGGAGATTTCTATTGGCGAGGATGGTGTGTTACGGCTTTAGGGCCATATGTGTTCCTAATGTTGATGGCTTGAGAGAGAGGATTCTAGAGGAGGCCCACAGTTCGAGGTACTCCATTCATCCAGGTGCTACGAAGATGTATCGTGACTTGAGTCAGCATTTCTGGTGGCGGAGGATGAAGAAGGACATTGCGGAGTATGCAGCTAAGTGTTTGAATTGCCATCAGGTCAAGCATGAGCACCAGAGGCCAGGTAGCCTACTTCAGCGGATGCCCATTCCGGAATGGAAGTGGGAGTGCATCACTATGGATTTCATGGTCGGGTTTCCGCGGACTCAGCGGAAGGTTGATTCAGTGTGGGTTATTGTGGATAGGTTGACCAAGTCAGCTCACTTCATTCCCGTGGCGACTACTTACACAGCAGAGAGATATAACCAGATTTACATTCGGGAGATAGTGAGATTGCATGGTGTGCCGGTCTCCATCATATCAGACAGAGGCCCTCAGTTCACTTCCCACTTCTGGAGAGCTGTTCAGAGTGAGTTGGGGACCCGCGTGGAGCTTTGCACGGAATTCCATCCACAGACTGACGGGCAGTCAGAGCGGACAGTTCAGATTTTAAAGGATATGCTTAGAGCATGCGTGATCGACTTTGGAGGCTAGTGGGATCAGTTCTTACCCTTGGCAGAGTTTGCATATAATAACAGCTATCAATCCAGCATAGAGATGGCTCCGTATGAGGCACTATATGGTCGGCGTTGTCGTTCTCCGATCGGGTGGTTTGAGCCTGGTGAGGCTAAGTTTCTTGGTACAGATTTGGTTCAGGATGCCTTGGATAAGGTAAATTTGATTTAGGAGAGGCTCCGCACAGCTCCGTCCAGGCAGAAGAGTTACGCGGATCAGAGTGAACGTGATGTGATGACCCGACCCGTCGTCATACGAGTTACTGCCTCGTTCTTCCCATTTTCTACTTCCTCATGTTTCATTATCGGTATTGGGTGCATTAAAATTTATTTGGAGCGATTTTGATAAGAAATGAGACATTTAGTCTCTTTTACGGAAGCTTAAATTGGAAAAGTCAACCGGATATTGACTTATGTGTTAGAGGGCTTGAAATGCAAATTTTATGGTTCGGATAGCTTCGTTAGGTGATTTCGGACTTTGGAGTGTGTCCGGAATATTTTTGTGGTGATTGGTGCAGAATTAAGCTTGAATTGGCAAAGTTAGTATTTTGGCGAATTCCGGTTGATAGATGAGATTTTGATTCGAGGGTCGGAATGGAATTCTGAGATTTGCTGTAGCTTCGTTATTTTATTTTGGACTTGTCTGCAAAATTTGAGGTCATTCGGACGTATTTTGTTTGGGTTTTTTTTATCAAAAATGGAATTTGGAAGTTCTTGAGATTCATAGGCTTGAATCCGATGATGATTTGATGTTATTTTGGGTGTTCTGAAGGTTAGGACAAGTTTGAATGATATTGTGGGTCATGTTGATATAATTGGTTAAGGTCCCGAGGGCCTCGGGTGGATTTAGGAAGGTTAACGGAATGGAATTCGGACCCAAAAAGAAGAGAAAAAGATGCTGCAATTTCTGTTGCTAAGCTGTCTTTGGACAACAAATGTGCATTCGTGGAGTGTACTTCAGAGGCCTATATCTTTAGATCTACAAGGAATTTTGAGATGATTTAAAAACAAAAGTTGTAGTCCTTCGTGTCTAGTTTCCAGAAAGTTAAAGAAATTATAAATTCAACATCTGTAGAGAAAGTTGTGATCGATTGAAGATGGCTGGTGGAGCAGTTTCTCCAGAATTTTCTGATTTCATGGAACCAACTTTAGAAGCTCATATCTCGGGATATATAAAGTGTTATATGGTGTACAACCTATAAAATTAAAGATCTTCGAGTCTAGTTTCTAAATATTCAAATAATTTGTCATTTGGATATTTATATAAGACGTTATGGGTATTTAAACAGAAGGTGTCTGACAAGGGAAAATTTTAGTAGGATGTACAACTTGTATAGCACAAGTGCAAGGTACAACTCGACGAAGAACGGGCAGATTCTTTAAACACGGATTTGACTTATTTCTTTCATTTGGCTTGGATGATTTTGGAGAGAATTTCAAGGGGGATTTCATCAAGCATCAAAGGTGAGTTGTTTCTACTTATTTCCAAGTAAATACAAGATTATATGTGAATTAGAACATGAAAATCAGTAGAAAAGTAGGGTTTTAGGGCTTGTGATTTTGAGATTTTCTAGGGTCGATTTGAAGGGTCAAACGAGCTCCGATTTTTGTATTCTTTATATGTACAGACTTGTGAGAGGATGAAAAATATTTTGGTATAAAAATTTCTAAGTTTCGAGACGTGGGCCTGGGGCTCGGAGCTCGAGTTTTGTCAATATTTTTGAATTTTGATATTTTTCGATTACTTTCGACTGGGTATTGCCCTTTAGCATAATTCGACATATTCATTGTGATTTTGGGAAGATTCGTCGCACGAGGAGGCCAATTCGAGAGGCAATGGCATAGCGAGCTAGACTTTTGGTCGTCTTGAGGTGAGTAATGATAGTAAATGATATCTTGAGGGTTTGAGACCCCGGATTGCACAGCGTAGTGCTATGTTGAGATGAGACACGCGTTGTATGACGAGCGCTGGGTCATTTATTATTGGGGATTGTGACTTGGTCCATCCCGTTTGATATTTTACCGCGTATTTGATAAAGAATCATTATTTTCACCATGACTTGGGCTTATTGCCATACTTGGGATTCGTGCCGACTATTTAAAAATCCTTTATGAATTTCCATCACTAATTGAAATATTATTTGAACTCAGTTCAATTGAATTATACTATTTCATGAACTCAGCTACATTTATACCCTACTTGAGATTTGAATGATATTTCTAATGTTGTTTGAGCTGAACATCATGGTTTTACTGATGCCCAAGGGGCTTATGATTATTTTCTGGACTGATTGAGGCCGAGGGCCATATGTGAGGATACGTTGAGTGATGTGAAGAGGCTTTCAGGCCTCGAGTGTGATGTGAGAAGGCTTTAAGGCCTTATGTTGATGTGACAGGCTTTAAGGCCTTATGATATAGCGCTTGGGCTGTAGGAGCCCCTCCGAAGTCTGCACACCCACAGTGAGCTCGGGTACCCAGGTGAGTTGGGAGTGAGCCCGAGAGGCTGATGTCGTACTTTGTGAGTTGGGAGTGAGCCTGAGAGGCTGATATCGTATTTTGTGAGTTGGGAGTGAGCCCGCGGGGCTGATACTGTACTAAGAGTTTGATATTGAGCCCGAGGGGTAGGTTTCTGATTATTTCTTACTAGTTGAAATTATTTGTCTTCACTGTTTTAAAAGAGATTTATCTGATACTTCACGGTTTTATTGTGTAACTGATTATACTACTTGAGATAGCGTTATTTGTGCCTTTATGAGATTTCATGCTTTCAGTCATTATTTATTTTTATTACTCTCTGGGTTAGAGTACTCACATTACTCCCTGCACCATGTGTGCAGATACAGGCAGAGCTAAGTTCGCTCCTGAGTGCTGATTCTTTCCAGACCAGGCAGTGACTAGGAGTAACGAGGTAGCTGTTGACGTCCGCAACCCCATTTTCTCCCTTATCTTCTGTTATTTATGATATTTCCAGACTTTGTAAAATTTTAGTAAATTCTGTAGTAGCTCATGACTTGTGACACCCCGATTTCTGGCTGAGTCGGGATGGTTTCCTTGTTTTATCACATTTATTTCGCACTTATGAATTATATTATCTATGATTTAGACTTATTCTTGCTAAGTAACTGTTAAGAGATGTATTGTTGTTCCGTTGGCTGGCCTTGTCTTCATAAGAGTCGCCATCATGATCGGTTTAGGATTTTGGGTCGTGACAAGTTAGTATCAGAGCCTAGGTTACATAGGTTAGTAGAGCCTTACGGATCGGTATGGAGACATCTGTACTTATCCTCGAGAGGCTGCAGAACCTTTAGCAAAAACTTCATATTCTTGAAATTCTTGTCGTGCGACTTTGTTGATCCGAGAACTAAATTTCTGTTATTCTATTCTCTCGCAGATAGCGAGGACTCACACTACTGAACGAGGCGGACGACCACTAGTACCACCTACTGAGGCCACCAGAGGCCGTGGATACGATCGTGGTCGAGGTCATGGTCGAGGTCGTGGTCGAGGCAGATCCGCGAGGGCAGCACCTGTTGACCCACCAGTTGCCTCGACTCAGGATCAGGCTCCAGCTGTAGAGACTCCAGCAGCACCTGTTCAGGCACCTGCTGTGCCTACTGTGATTCCGGGTCTTCAGGAGGCCCTAACTCAGATTTTATCAGTTTGCACTGGCCTGGCTTAGGCAGTCTCAGCCACTACTGCAACAGCTACTTCACAGGCCGGGGAAGGCAATCAGACCCCCGCTGCTGGAACACCTGAGCAGGTAGTGCAGGGTTTAAAGACACCAGAGGCACCGCCAGCTCAGCAGGTTGCACCAGTTCAGCCGGTTGCACCAGTTCAGGATTTTGTGGTTCCAGCTATGTCAGACGATGAGCAGCGTCGTCTTGAGAGGTTCAGTAGGCTCTCACCTCTTACTTTCAGCGGTGTTCAGGGCGAGGATGCCAAGGGTTTTCTCGACAAGTGCCGGCGTATGCTTTGGACATCAGGGATCTTGGAGTCGAGCGGTGTATCATTTACTACCTTTAAGTTCTCAGGAGCAGCCTTCACTTGGTGGGAGGCGTACGAGCAGCGTAGGCCGGTGGGTGCAGCACCTTTGTCATGGTAGGAGTTCTCCACTCTCTTCCTGGAGAAGTGGGTACCGCAGTCTCAGAGGGAGGAGTTGCGTCGACAGTTTGAGTGGCTTGATCAGGGAGATATAACTATGACTCAGTATGAGGTGAGATTTACGGAGTTGGCTCGCTATGCTCCCTGGATGGTTCCGACTGATTGAGAGAGGATTAGGAGGTTTGTAGACGGACTAATCTATCCCATCCGTATTCTGATGACTTGAGAGAGAATTTTGAGTCATTCCTTCGAGGATGCAGTTGATATTACTCATGATATTGAGATGGCTCGTCATCAGGAGAGAGAGGAGAGGGAGGCCAAGAGGCCTCGAGGTTCTAGTGGTTACAGTGGTGCTCCATCTAGGGGCCAATTCCAACATGGTAGAGGTCGTTCTTTCAGACCTCCTCAGTCGGCTCATCCCGAGTACCGTGGGACATCTTCAGGCCGTGGTCATCAGGGGTTTCAACATGGCCAGTCCTCACTCAGCGCCCTCCTAGCTCAGAGTTCTTCGTGTGCCTCGTCTGTTCAGGGTTCTTCCGCGCCGAGTGCACCAACTAGTCAATCCGGTGCGAGGGGTTCTTTTTAGTCCCATCTTCCACCACCTAGGGGCTGTTATGAGTGCGGGGATTTAGGACACATGTGGAAGCACTATCCTCACCATGCTACCAGTTCATCACAACAGAGGGGTCAGCGCTCGTCTTCTGCTCCAGTTTCATCAGCACCCACCCAGTCAGCTAGGGGTGAGGGTCAGACAGCTAGAGGTCGCCCAAGAAGGGGAGGTCGATCGAGCGGTGGTCAGGCTCGATTTTATGTTATCCCAGACAGGACAGATGCTCTTGTGTCAGATGCTGTTATCACAGGTATTATCTCAGTCTGTCACAGAGATGCCTCTGTCTTATTTGATCCCGGATCCACCTATTCTTATGTGTCTTCATATTTTTTTCATCATTTGGGTATGACCCGAAGGTGTCTTGCTTTACCTGTGCACGTATCTACCCCAGTGGGCGATACTATTATTGTAGACCATGTATATCGGCCTTGTATTGTGACTATCGGGGGTCTGGAGACCCGAGTTGATTTATTGCTATTGAGCATGGTAGACTTTGATGTTATTCTGGGCATGGATTGGCTATCTCCGTGTTATGCTATTCTAGACTGTCATGCTAAGACAATTACTTTGGCTATTTTGGGTGTTCCGAGGATCAAGTGGCGTGGTATGACTGATTATGTTCCTAGCAGAGTAATTTCTTTCTTGAAAGCCCGGCGTATGGTTGGGAAGAGTTGTCTATCATATCTAGCTTTTGTGCGAGATGTTGGAGCTGAGACTCATAGTATTGATTCTGTCGCAGTTGTAAGGGATTTTCCTGATGTATTTCCTGCAGACCTGCCGGGCATGCCGCCAGACAGGGATATTGATTTTGGCATTGACTTGGTGCTGGGCACCCAGCCTATTTTTATTTCGCCATATCGTATGGCACCAGTAGAGTTGAAAGAATTGAAGGAGCAGCTTCAAGAACTCCTAGATAAGGTGTTCATTCAGCCTAGTGTGTCACCTTGGGGTGCGCCAGTTCTGTTTGTGAAAAAGAAAGATGACACGATGAGAATGTGCATTGACTACAGGCAGTTAAATAAGGTAACAGTGAAGAACAAGTATCCTTTGCTTCGCATTGATGACTTATTTGATCAGCTTTAGGGAGCAAGGGTGTTTTCTAAGAACGATCTCCGTCCGGGCTATCACTAGTTGAAGATCAGGGAGTCAGATATTCTTAAGACTGCTTTCAGGACTAGATATGGTCACTATGAATTTTTGGTTATGTCTTTCGGGCTGACCAATGCCCCAGCAGCGTTCATGCATTTGATGAACAGTGTATTTCGGCCGTATCTGGATTCATTTGTTATTGTATTCATTGATGATATTCTGGTGTACTCGCGTAGCCAGGAGGAGCACGCCAAGAATTTGTGTGTAGTATTGCAGAGATTGAGGGAGGAGAAGCTTTATGCAAAATTCTTAAAGTGTGAGTTTTGGCTAAGTTCTGTGGCATTCTTGGGACACATAGTGTTCAGCGAGGGTATTCAGGTTGATCCAAAGAAGATAGAAGCAGTGTAGAATTGGTCTAGACCGTCCTCATCCACAGAGATCCAGAGTTTTCTTGGGTTAGCAGGCTATTATCGCCGGTTTGTTCAGGGATTTTCATCCATTGCATCTCTCTTGACCAAGTTGACTCAGAAGGGTGCTCCATTTGTATGGTCAGACGAGTGTGAGGAGAGCTTTCAGAAGCTCAAGATAGTTTTGACCACAGCTCCAGTGTTGGTTTTACCATCAACTATAGGTTCATACACGGTATATTATGATGCTTCGAGAGTTGGGATTGGCTGTGTGCTAATGCAGGAGGGTAGAGTTATTGCTTATGCTTCTCATCAGTTGAAGCCCCACGAGAAGAACTACCTTGTTCATGACTTAGAATTGGCTGCTATAGTTCATGCTTTGAAGATTTGGAGGCACTATTTATATGGCGTATCTTGTGAGGTATTCACTGATCATCGCAACCTTCAGCATCTGTTTAAACAGAAATACCTTAATTTGAGGCAGCGAAGGTGGCTTGAGTTGCTAAAAGATTATGATATTGCTATTCTGTATCATCCGGGAAAGGCCAATGTAGCGACCAATGCTTTGAGCCGAAAGGCAGTCAGTATGGGGAGTTTGGCTTACATTCCAATTGGGAAGAGGCCATTTGCAGTTGATGTTCAAGCCCTGGCTAATCGGTTTGTGAGATTAGACATTTTCGAGCCCAGTCGAGTATTGGCTTGTATGATTTCTCGGTCTTCCTTATATGATCGCATCAGAGAGCGCCAATATGATGATCCGCACTTGCTTGTCCTTAAGATGATGCCATAGATGTGACTATAGATGATGATGGCGTATTGAGGATGCAAGGCCGTATTTGTGTGCCCAATGTAGATGGGCTTAGAGAATTGATTCTGCAGGAGGCCCACAGCTCGCGGTATTCTATTCATCCGGGTACCGCGAAGATGTACCAGGATTTGAGGCAACACTATTGGTAGAGAAGAATGAAGAAAGATATTGTAGGTTATATAGCTCGGTTCTCAATTGTCAGCAGGTGAAACATGAGCATCAGAGACCGGGTGGTTTGCTTCAGCGGATGGTTATTCCAGAGTGGAAGTTGGAGAGAGTTACTATGGATTTTGTGAGTAGTCTTCGTCGGACTTCGAAGAAATTTGATTCTATTTGGGTGATCGTGGATCGACTGACCAAGTCCGCGCACTTCATTCCGGTGTGCACTACTTATTCTTCAGAGCGGCTGGCGGAGATCTTTATCCGGGAGGTTATTCGGTTGCATGGTGTTCCAGTGTCTATTATATCAGATAGAGGTACTCAGTCCACTTCCCAGTTTTGGAGGACTTTTCAGCGAGAGTTGGGTATGCAGGTGGAGTTGAGCACGACATTTCATCCTCAAACGAATGGACAGTCTGAGCGTACTATTTAGATATTGGAGGACATGTTGCGTGCCTGTGTTATTGATTTCGGAGGTTCTTGGGATGAGTTTTGTCACTTCCAGAGTTTGCCTACAATAACAGTTACCAATCCAGCATTCAGATGGCACCGTATGAGGCCTTGTATGGGAGACGGTGTAGATCTCCAGTTGGTTGGTTTGAGCCCGGCGAGGCTAGATTATTGGGGACAGAGTTAGTTCAGGATACCTTAGAGAAAGTGAAAGTGATTCAGTAGAGACTTCGTACAGCTCAATCGCGTCAGAAGAGTTATGCGGACCGGAAGGTTCGAGATGTATCTTACATGGTGGGTGAGAAGGTTTTGCTAAAACTTTCGCCCATGAAGGGTGTTATAAGATTTGGAAAGAAAGGGAAGCTAAGCCCACGATTTATTTGACCTTTTAAAATACTTAGGAGGATTGTAGAGGTGGCCTATATGCTTGTTTTGCCACCTAGTTTATCGGGTGTTCATCCGTTATTTCATGTTTCTATGCTCTGAAAGTATGTTGGGGACCCGTCTCATGTTTTGGATTTCAGCACAGTGCAGTTAGATGAAGATTTGACTTATGACGTGGAACCAGTGGCTATTTTGGGTCGACAGGTTTGAAAATTGAGGTCAAAAGATATAGAGTCAGTGAAAGTACAGTGGAGAGGTCAACCCGTGGAGGAGGCTACTTGGGAGACCGAGCAGGAGATGCAGAGCAGATACCCTCACCTATTCGAGACTTCAGGCATGTTTCTTGACTCGCTCGAGGACGAGCATTTGTTTTAGTTGGGGAGGATGTGACGACCCTACCCGTCATCGCATGAGTTACTGCCCCGTTCTTCCCATTTTCTACTTCCTCATATTTCATAATCGGTATTGGGTGCATTAGAATTTATTTGGAGCGATTTTGATAAGAAATGGGACATTTAGTCTCTTTTAAGGAAGCTTAAATTGAAAAAGTTAAACGGATATTGACTTATGTGTTAGAGGGCTCGAAATGCAAATTTTATGGTTCAGATAGCTTCGTTAAGTGATTTGGGACTTAGGAGTGTGTCCGGAATATTTTTGTGAAGACCGGTGTAGAATTAAGCTTGAATTGGCAAAGTTAGTATTTTGGCGAATTCCGGTTGATAGGTGAGATTTTGATCCGAGGGTCGAAATGGAATTTCGAGACTTGATATAGCTTCGTTATGTCATTTTGGACTTTTTTGCAAAATGTGAGGTCATTCGGACATGGTTTGTTTGGGTTTTTGATCAAAAATGGAATTTGGAAGTTCTTGAGATTCATAGGCTTGAATCCGATGATGATTTGATGTTTTGATGTTATTCTAGGTGTTCCGAAGGTTGGGACAAGTTTGAATGATATTGTGGGACATGTTGATATAATTGGTTAAGGTCCCGAGGGCCTTGGGTGGATTTCGGAAGGTTAACGGAATGGAATTCGGACCCAAAAAGAAAAGAAAAAGATGCTGCAATTTCTGCTGCTAAGCTGTCTTTGGACAGCAAATGTGCAGTCGTGGAGCGTACTTCAGAGGCCTATATCTTTTGATCTACAAGGAATTTTGAGATGATTTAAAAACGAAAGTTGTAGCCTTTCGTCTCTAGTTTCCAGAAAGCTAAAGAAATCATAAATTGAATATCTTTAGAGAAAGTTATGATCGATTGAAGATGACTGGTGGAGCAGTTTCTCCAGAATTTTCTGATTTCATGGAGCCGACTTTAGAAGCTCATATCTCGGGATATATAAATATTTATATGGTGTAAAACCTATCACATTAAAGATATTCAAGTCTAGTTTCTAAATCTTCAAACAATTTATCATTTGAATATTTATACAAGACATTATGGGTGTTTAAACAGAAGGTGTCCGACAAGAAAAATTTTTAGTAGGATGTACAACTGGTATAGCACAAGTGCAAGGTACAATTCGAAAAGTACGGGCAGATTCTTTAAACACGGATTTGGCTTATTTCTTTCATTTGGCTTGGATGATTTTGAAGAGAATTTCAAGGGGCATTTCATCAAGCATCAAAGGTGAGTTGTTTCTACTTATTTCCAAGTTAAATACAAGATTATATGTGAATTAGAACATGAAAATCAGTAGAAAAGTGGGGTTTTAGGGCTTGTGATTTTGAGATTTTTTAGGGTCGATTTGAAGGGTCAAACAAGCTCCGATTTTTGTGTTCTTTATTTGTACCGACTCGTGAGAGGACGAAGAACATTTTGGTATACAATTTTTCAAGTTTCGAGACGTGGGCCCAGGGCTCGGGTTTTGTCAAATTCGTGAATTTTGATATTTTTCGATTGCTTTCGATTAGGTATTGTCCCTTTAGCATAATGCGACATATTCGTTGTGATTTTGGGCAGATTCGTCGCACGAGGAGGGCAATTCGAGAGGCAAGGGCATAGCGAGCTAGAATTTTGGCCGTCTTGAGGTGAGTAATGATAGTAAATGATGTCCTGAGGGTTTGAAACCCCGGATTGCACAACGTAGTGCTATGTTGAGATGAGACACGCATTGTATGACGAGCGCGGGGTCATTTATTATTGGGGATTGTGACTTGGTCCATACCTTTTGATATTTTACCGCGTATTTGATAAAGACTTGTTATTTTCACCATGACTTGGGCTTATTGCCATACTTGGGCTTCGTGCCGACTATTTAAAAATCCTTTATGAATTTCCATCCCTATTTTCCTCATTAATTGAAATATTATTTGAACTCAGTCCAATTAAATTATACAGTTTCATGTACTCAGCTACATTTATACCCAACTTGAGATTTGAATGATATTTGTAATGTTGTTTGAGCTGAGCATCATGGTTTTACTGATGTCCAAGGGGCTTATGATTATTTTCTGGACTGATTGAGGCCGAGGGCCATATGTGAGGATATGTTGAGTGATGTGAGGAGGCTTTCAGGCCTTGAGTGTGATGTGAGAAGGCTTTAAGGCCTTATGTTGATGTGACAGGCTTTAAGGCCTTATGATATAGCGCTTGGGCTGTAGGTTCCCCTCCGGAGTCTGCACACCCACAGTGAGCGTGGGTACCCAGGTGAGTTAGGAGTGAGCTCGAGAGGCTGATGTCGTACTTTGTGAGTTGGGAGTGAGCCCGAGATGCTGATATCGTACTTTGTAAGTTGGGAGTGAGCCCGCGGGGCTGATACTGTACTGAGAGTTTGATATTGAGCCCGAGGGGCAGGTTTCTGATTATTTCTTTCTTGTTGAAATTATTTGTCTTCACTGTTTTAGAGATTTATCTGATACGTCACGATTTTATTGTGTAACTGATTATACTACTTGAGATAACATTATTTGTGGCTTTATGAGATTTCATGCTTTCAGTCATTATTTATTTTTATTACTTACTAGGTCGGAGTACTCACATTACTCCATGCACCATGTGTGCAGATATAGGCAGAGCTGAGTTCGCTCCTGAGTGTTGATTCTTTCCAGACCAGGCGGTGACTAGGAGTAACGAGGTAGCTGTTGACGTCCGCAACCCCGTTTTCTCCCTTATCTTCTGTTATTTATGATATTTCCAGACTTTGTAAAATTTTAGTAAACTCTGTAGTAGCTCATGACTTGTGACACCCCGATTTCGAGCTGAGTCGGGATGGTTTCCTTGTTTTATCACGTTTATTTCGCACTTATGAATTATATTATCTATGATTTAGACTTATTCCTGCTAAGTAACTGTTAAGAGATGTATTTTTGTTCCGTTGGCTGGTCTTGTCTTCATGAGAGGCGCCATCACGACCGGGTTTGGGATTCTGGGTCGTGACATTATGTCATGTGGCATTTTTTTAGGTTGCCACTTGGCTTAAGGAGAGGGCTTTTTCCTCTCTTTTTAATAATATGTAGATTTGATTTTTATATATATTTAAATTCAAAAATAATAACCAATAACTAATTATAAACTAAATAACTAATTATGCCATTTGGTATTTTTTTTTTAGGTTGCCACTTGGCTTAAAACTCCAACTTGAAACTACTTTCCGATTTGAATGAGTAGTTATTCTCTTTTTTCATTTTTTATTGCTATTTTTTTGCCTTTTATTTTAAAATAATTTAAAAACTCCAACTTGAAACTACTCCCACCCAATTTGAATGGGTAGTTATATTTTTATATATTTATTTTTTATTTTTTTATATTTAATTATAAGATATCTATATTNCGAGCCCTAGCGCATCATTCGGCGGTCTGAGGCCATGAGCAGCTTCATTTTAGCTATCGTGACTTGTTCGCATTGTCGGAATTTAAATTCAGGAAGATCGTGGTTAAATTTAAATGAAAAATTGTCATTTGAGAAGCTTAAAGTTGAAAGAATGGACTAGGCTTGGATTTTTGAGTAAACGACCTCGGAATCGGGATCTGAAGATTCCAGCAGGTTCGTATGATGATATCGGACTTGGGCGTATGCCCGGTTCAGGTTTTTGATAACCTGGAACGTTTTGGCGCCTATTATGGAAGTTAGCATTTTAGAAGAAATTTCATAAGTTTAGCTTGAAGAGCATTTCACTGTTATCAATGTCTGTTTGGGATTCTGAGACTGTGAATAGCTCCGTGTGGTGATTCTGGATTTGGGGATGCGATCGGAAGTGAATTCGGAGGACGGTAGGTCATTTTGAAGCCATTTGGCTAAAGATAGAAATTTGAGGGTTTTTTGGGAAGTTTGACCGGAGGTTGACTTTTTGATATCGGGGTCGAAATCCGATTCCGAAAGTTGGAGTAGGTCTATAATGTCAAATATGACTTGTGTGCAAAATTTGAGGTCAATCGGACATGATTTGATAGGTTTAAATATCAGAAATAAAAGTTGAAATGTTCAAAGTTCATAAAGCTTGAATCGGGGTGTGATTCTTGGTTTCAGTGTTGTTTGATGTGATTTGAGGCCTCGAGCAGGTCCGTAATGTGTTTTGGGACTGGTTGGTATAATTGATTGGGGTCATAGGGGCCTCGGGTGGATTCCGGGTGGTTAACGGATCAAAAATGGAATTTTGAAGAGGGCAGAAGGATCTGGTTACTGGTGTTTTCGCTTCTGCGGTAATGGGACCGCAGAAGCGGCCCCGCAGAAGCGTGAAAGGAGCTGCAGAAGCGGTTGGGAGAGAAGGGGAGTAGGGACCGCTTATGCGGTCAGGTATCCGCAAAAGCGGAGTCGCAAAAGCGGTAGAGGGCACCGCAGAAGCGTAATGGTTCGAAGGGTCGTAGGCCGCAGATGCGGTCAAGGTTCCACAGAAGCGGGACCGCATCTGTGGAAGGAGCATCACAGAAGCAAAAGGGGGCTAGGCCAGGGGAAGCCGCAGAAGCGGCCTATTGTCCGCAAATGCGGAACCGCATAGGCGGCAATATTTCCGCAGAAGCGGAAATGACTGGGGCAATGAGGATGTTTTAAGTTCGGGGTTGAGCTCATTTCAACCCTATTTTTTCTTCCATTGGAGTCGATGGGGAGCAGCTTGGGGACACCATTTTTGTCACTTGTCATGAGGTAAGTAATTTATGCTAGCTTTGAGTTAAATACAAGGTTTATACATGGATTTAGGCATGGGAATTAGAGTAAATATTGAGGTTTTGGTTGAAAACCTAGAAAATTATAATCTTGGATTTTGGCCACGATTTTGAGTATGGAATTA
>MU788838.1:22075-41545 GCA_026770625.1 Nicotiana glauca
TTGGGTTGTAAAGTATAATTGAGCATATATTAATGAATTTATATGATCTTTGGCTAGTTTTGGAGCATTGTGCATTGGTGCAAGTCTTCGGAAGAATGTAGAATGCCGATTGTGGATCTTCGGAGCGAGGTGAGTCTCCTTTCTAATCTTGTGAGGGGAAATTTACCCCATAGGTGAAATAATTTATTATATTCTCCTATATGTGGGGGCTACATACGCACGAGGTGACGAGAGTCCGTGCGTAGCTACTATTATGCTATTTCCCGGATAGTTAGGACCCATCAGCATGTTATACTTGGATTAATTATGAACCCATGATGACTTGAATTGTTTAAATCACCCATGATTAGTAAACGAATTTAAAAAGAGATTAAACATCATTTCCTGAATTTGTTAAAAAGAGAATTGGCCTTTCTTGGATAATTGCTCCATGTTGACTCCTTGACTGATTGTCTGTCTGTGTGTGTTTATTTTTGAACGGGCCGAACGCCTCGGCAGATTAATAGATGCATCTATGGTTCGGGCCGCTCGACCCTCGACAGTGCACAATTTACATTTCTGTTGGAGCGGGCCGTCGACCTCGGCATGATTTGCGCATGTTTATCTGTTACTTAAAAATTGTAAATGCGGAATTGGCCCTACATGGCTTGATATAAACTGATATGGTATTAAGAATTTATCGGGGAATAATTATTCAAATAAAAGCCACTTTCACTTTTAACAATTTACAAAAAGAAGTCAAATCATTTTGAGAATGGATTTATTAATTCGATGTGGTTCAAGCAATTCGAGCTATCAACAAGATTACAAATATTCCAATTATAGCATGTTTTTGGGTCCTAGACTACCCGGGCTTAAACATAATAGTAGCTAAGTACGGACTCTCGTCACCTCGTGCGTGCGTAGCCCCCACAAATAGGAGCACATAACCAATTAATTCACCTAAGGGGACATTTCCCTCTTACAAGGTTAGAAAGGAGACTCACCTCGCTCCGAAGGTTCATAACCGGCATTCCACGCCCTTCCGAAGACTCGAATCGATGCACAACGCTCCAAAACTAGCCAAAAATTATATAAACCCATTAATATATGCTAAGGTACTCATTATAATCTAATTTATAATAATTTTCTAACCCCGAACGAAAAATTAACAAAATTGCCTTCGGCCTCACGTGTCCGGATTTCAAAATTTTCGAAGATAAAGTTTATCCATGACCTTACGAACTTAAATATATAATTTATTCTCAATTCCATGCCCAAAATCTTGGTCAAAATCCAAAAATCTCAAATTCTAGGTTTTTCTTTAAAAACCCAAATTTTTTCTTTAGATTCTCATGAATTTTGATGTTAAATCTAAGGTATAATCACAAAATATAATTGAAAATTAGTTAGAGGAACTTACCCAATTTTTTTATACGAAAATCCACTCTCAAAATCTCTCATTCTTGGACCTAGGGTTTAAAATATGATAACATAAAGCAAAAACTCAAGTTATACAGCTAAAATCAAGCTGCGGATGTCGCATTTGCGATCCAGGGTTCGCAATTGCGAACCCTCGCAAAAGCGAAGAAGGCCTTCGCAATTGCGAACAAAGAAGGGCTGGAAAGGGTCGCATTTGCGACAAAAATTTTGCAATTGCGAACTGGGCATCGCAATTGCGATGGTTATGTTCGCAATTGCGACCATACCAGAAGCAGCAGTTTTCCCGACACAAAAATGAGTATAACTTCCTTATACGATGTCCAAATTCGATGATTCTTTTTGCTATTGCTCCGTAATTACGATACGGATCTAATGGTTCAATAAAAACTAAATTTGAAGCTCATTTGCTTAGTATGGTACCCCTTTATGTCAAAAGAAACGACGTTGAAATATCAAATAAGAGCGAGATGCAACCCGAAACACACCCGAGGCCCCCAGGACCCAAACCAATCATACCAACCAGTCCCAAAACACATTACGGACTTGCTCGAAGCCTCAAGTCATATCAAACAATGCTAAACCCACGATTTGACCTCCAATCCAAGCTTTATGAACTTTAGAATTTCAAACTTCTACTTTTGATGTTTAAACCTACCAAATCACGTCCGATTGACTTTAAATTTTGCACACAAGTCATATTCGACATTACGAACCTACTCCAACTTTCAGAGTCGAAATCCGACCCCGATATCAAAAGTCAAACTCTTGGTCAAACTTCTCAAAAACCATCAGATTTCTATCTTTAGCCAAATCTCCAAAATGACCTACGAACCTCCGAGTTCACTTCTGATCGCGCTCCCAACTCCAGAATCACCATACGGAGCTATTCACAGAATTAGAATCCCAAACAAACATCGATAACACTAAAATGCACTTAAAGCCAAACTTATGAAATTTCTTCCAAAATGCTAACTTCCCCAATAGGCGCCAAAACGCTCCCTGGTCATCCAAGACCCAATCCGGGTAGAAGCCCAAGTCCGAAATCATCATACGAACCTGCTGGAACCTTCAGATCCAAATCCCCAGGTCGTTTACTTAAAAATCCAATCTTAGATAATTCTTTCAACTTTAAGCTTCCGAAATGAGAATTCTCTTTCCAAATCAACTCTGAATTTCCCGAAACTTAATTCCGACCATGCGTACAAGTCATAATACCTGAAATGAAGTTGTTCATGGCCTCAGACTGTTGAACGACGTGCTAGAGCTCAAAATGACCGGTCGGGTCGTTACATTCTCTCCCACTTAAACATACGTTCGTCCTCAAACGTGCTGAGAACTACATTGAAGTAGTCTGAAATCACTGTTTAATACCTCATGCACCTTCCCGTGCTACCACAACTCTTTTGAGCACATTAGGTCGATCAATTCTAAAGATATTCCCTTGATTCAAGCAAATAAGCCTTAGAGCCTAATTCCAACATTCGAAATTCTATGCTCGACCTGTTTCCAACATACGCTCCTCGTATCAATAACTACACGCAACCCCAAACACGACTGCATACCTTAGCTGAATTCACAACTTGCACAACTTTACTCATAGAACCACAATAACATCCTCTGATCGAATTAATCGAAATTCCACGAATCCGATACCCTCATTGTACCTCATGATCTACATAGGTCTTGCTCTAATTCTTACAGTACCGCCATGACGGAAGAGATGTGTAGAAATTCATAACCGGTTGCCGAATCAACAAATCATTAGGTCTATACTCCTAACAAGAACCATCACCTCATTCTGAACCAAATAATGGTCTTAGCTCCATAATATACTTCATATAGTCAGATTGCACTGATCCTAAATCCAATGATCTTGTCTCACCCAATACAAACTGTTTAGGAAATAAGCCTCCCGGACATAATTAGAAGTCTCGTATGATGCAACAATGTGCCAATAGGCTACCAATTCGAACGCGATACAAAAGGAAAACTAACTCTGGAAGGAACTACCTAACTCACGCACCAATACGGACTTTCCTTAGAAAATAGGAAGCAAGGCATACAAAAATAGTATATAGAAAACTATACTCAACATCACACTTTCGCGGCGCGCAACCTGATCCAAATAACATACCCTGGCGGCGTACCACCCGATCCACACATAGATCTCACATAAGGAGGTGCACATTGAGCTTGATTTGCTTATTACAATAAAATATCGAATATTGGTCACAAGCACGCTAGGTGCATAATACCATCTCTGAGGGGACATATAGCGCTATAAGCTCCAAAACTCAAACACAACTAAGGTGCGATATACCATCTGAATCTCAAGAGCCATTTTGCTCATAATACATCATTTCCACGCGAATCCTCAACACATATGCAATTTCTCAAGCCGTTTCACAACTCACACGGTGCAATGCACTACATGAAATATCTGACAATGAAATAACACCCTGACTACTCCTCCATAAGGAGCGTATTACTGAAATGGACACGTTTGGCCTGATATAGAGCCCATATTCACATTTGAATCCCTCCACCGACCTCAAGCTGATTCTGGTCGCACTGACTAGGCTAATAACCTTTCCAAGGTCCATAATAACTCTCCTTTCTTTCATAACGCATAAGAACAACCATCATAATCGGAGAAATCCTCCATAGTTCACAACTCAATAGACTGAGTGCCCTCCAGGCATTTATTCTCAAATCAACGATATTATCACAACCTTCATATTTGGTTTAAGTCTTTAATCAATCAAGTGACTACCTGCCACACCTATACAATCTTCCTGTGGGGTACACTCCCGCAACCTACCATAACAAATAAATGGGCCGTACCTCTAAACCACCAGCCGCACTAATGCTAAAAAGCGATCAAGAATTATTAACCAGGATGCAAAGCCTCTTTCACAAAACACCAATCCCGGATGACGCTGAAGACAATACCAACTTACCTTAAACCTCGAATCTACTTTCCTGCTCATCCGAGCTTGTGACATCCTTTTCAACACTGAACCGTTACCTTGATCTTTACTTCAAATTCCATACCACTCACTACACCTATCATGCCACTCAACCAGGGCTAACCATTCTATCTTCTTCCAATTTATCCTTGATTGCCTTAACAATAATAATAACTCCAGTCAACACATAACACATTCCACCCGCACTCGTCTCGAGTGACCTTGAATCACGAGACCAAGCTGTCTCAAATCTCACGAACCATTTCGTAACTCCCAATTGCTACATTGCAAGACAAAACATCATAGAACATTCTGTGCCTCTTCTCATAGGCTGCTACCAAGCTTGGTTCTTAACCATACCTATAGGCTCAAAACCATTAGGCACCACACTTTACCTCTTTGAATCCACTAGGACCATTGCTGAGAGCCGCCCGCTCTGACTTGGCCCGAATATAATAACCTCCATGATTCTTCTAGCACAAGCATACCTTCTCAATGGAGGACCCGACAGGATCACTCCCCAAGTCTGAACATGGGCCAATAAGGCCAACGATAGCACACCTTTAATAATTCCTTTCCTCAAATTACCACTTATGTTCTTTTCCCGTATCTGAAATAACCCATCAATATGCTAATAACCAGAAACTTCGCAAGTAGTTAACCATGAAACCCAATCATAGAAGGTGGGACTCTCCCACTTAGCTCGAATACACTATTACACAACTCTTGAGTTCACCAGAATTCTTAATCTCTTATTGACATAAACTTGCGCAATCAACCGCCAAAATTCTCTATATCTTACTGTAGAAACCCCCTTCTTATACTCTGAATCATCAACAACATTCGCACGACTGATCCATTCGCTGTATAACCAATAAAATTCTTCGCAGAAGCCCTGCCAACCACGTGACCGCTAACCTGCTCGCAGGAATAACCCACCTGTAAAAATCACTTCTCGACATCTTTCAATGTTGTTGCACGGGGTATAATCACTACGACATCAATAACTCATCCTGAGTCCGAGCTCACTCTCCAGCTACACAATTCTATTCACCCCTCTTGGACATTAATTAAATGTGAGGCAACATTCTTCCAATTCAAAGTTATGTTGTATCCTTCTTCATTCAAGCAGCTCCTTCTCGTTATCTCAAATCTCCTACCGCATAATAGCGCATACTTCAAATTAAATCTGTAGACCCCAATCACCAATCACTAACATTCTCAAATCACTCCAAACTCTCCTTAAGGTACGTGGTCATCCCATTGCAAGCCCATATGCAACTCCGCCACTCTCCCACTTTGGCGGAACTAATCCCCTTAATCGATTACTCGACCCTTGGCCTCTTATACTCGGCCTTCTAGAAATTTTAGCCACCGCCTGACACTTCCCGCATGTCTTTCCTCATCCTTTGCTACCCAGCCGCTGCCTTAAATTAAATATATTTTTGTGGCACTTGCACCCACAATTATTGATAACTTTAAACCTTTCCAGACGTCATCTTTCTCGAACCGTCAACATTAGAAATACTAATTCAATCCTAAACCACCGCACCCTGCGATATCTGAAAGTTGTATCTCCAATACTATTTCACAATATCTTGCCCCAAAGGCGAATTATAGAAGATCATAACACCGACAAACTTAGTATGTTCAATTAGGACAACGACGCCCCATCATAGAAGAAAGCTCCACCACGCTTGCAAATACCAAGTCTCATTACTTCCACCAGCCCACATCTGACCATCCTTAGTCCGATTGCCTTTCCCCTGCCGGGAATAAAATATTGAACCTCTTGATTATGCACTGAGTCAACCTCCCTTCAAGTCATTCACCGCCCCGACACGTAGGCAAATGCCCTACCATCATATCAATACTACAGAACAATATTTTATAGCATTACGACAACTTGTGCCTAGCCTCAGAGCCCTCAGAAATATCGCTACTGGGCTGAAACAATGAAATATCATTCTACAAAGCGACAAAAATAACTCGATCAGCTACATCAGGAGAAACATCCCTCACCACATCCGTAGTACCATTACGGTTCTTCAATTCTCAATTTATAAGAAGCAGTTCGCATCGCATAAGATTGAGTAGGAAGGAAACAAGGGCATAAGCCTCACGGAATCAAACCGCATGATAAGGAATCAAGAAGGGAAGTACTCCTAATAGACCTGTAGCCTCTCAAAGATAAGTACAGACGTCTCCATACCGATCCGCGAGACTCTAATAGACTTGCTCATGACTCGTGATACCTAAAGGAACCTAGTGCTCTAATGACATGTTGTCACAACCCCAAATACACTGATGGTCATGGTGGCATCGGACACCGCTATCAGGCAAGCCAAACAAAATAATTAATTAACTTCCAATTTTTTTGTATTTTCTAAAATCATTTTTCTTTATACATTAAATAATGAATAATAAAATTTACAGAAATAACCGCGAAGTCTTTAACAAAATATAACATTTAATAATCAAAAAATCCTCCCAGAACCCGGTGTCACGAGCGCATGAGCAATTTCTAAGAAATAATGTAATACAACAATCGTCCGGAATACAATATTAGATAGAAATAAATACAGAAAACTGAAAGAGACTCTGTTGGCTGCGGATCGCCTTGAGAAGTGCAGTTCACCTAAGTCTCCGTGTCATCCGTGCTGCTACGCCCAGTAGGCCACTAGAGATGCATATTCCTGTGCAACAAAAATACACAGAAGTGTAGTATGAGTACGAAAACAAAGTGTACTCAATGAGTATCCCGTCTAATCTCAAAGAAGTAAAGACGAGATGGTCGACTTCGACACTTACTAGTGGTCCAATAATGATATATCAATAACATGTTAAATCGCATATTTTTATAAACATGATATAATTCGATAGGTTGAAGCAAATGAACAATTTTTCCTTTATAGGAAATTTCCAAATTCCTCTTTATCATTTATACAATTATTCTCAAGCCGTAAAGATGCTATAACAACTTTAATAAGTTTCAAGGCAAGCAATACAACATGCACAAATAATCACCGTGGGACGTACGACCCGATCCAACATAAAACTAAATTGTGTACTGCCGAGGGACGAACGGCTCGAACCATAGATGCATCTATTACCCCGCTCGCGAACTATCCATGCAACGCGGTCAACATAAAATAAACAATCACCCTGCTCGCGAATCCTTCATGTGACGTAGGTACACATAAAAATACATGCTCAAATAGCCAATTATTAATTTATCGAGGAATAATTATTCAATAAAAGCCACTTTCTCTTTTAACAATTTACGAAAAGAAGTCAAATCCTTTTGAGAATGGATTTATTAATTCGATGTGGTTTAAGCAATTCGAGCTATCAATAAGATTACAAATATTCAAAATATAGCATGCTTTTGGGTCCTAGACTACCCGGACTTAAACATAATAGTAGCTACGCACGGACTCTCGTCACCTCATGCGTGCGTAGCCCTCACAAATAGGAGCACATAACCAAATAATTCAACTATGGGGACATTTTCCTCTTACAAGGTTAGAAAAGAGACTCACCTTGCTCCGAAGGTCCATAACCTGCATTCCACGTCCTTCCGAAGACTCGAATCGATGCACAATGCTCCAAAACTAGCCAATAATTATGTAAACCCATTAATATATGCTAAGGGACTCATTATAATATAATTTATAACAATTTTTAACCCCGAACGAAAAGTTGACAAATTTCCCTCGGGCCCACGTGTCTGGATTTCAAATTTTCCGAAGATAAAGTTTACCCATGGCCTTACAAACTCAAATATATAATTTATTCTCAATTCCATGACTAAAATTGTGGTCAAAATCCAAAAATCTCAAATTCTAGGTTTTTCTTTAAAACCCCAAATTTTCCTTTAGATTCTCATGAATTTTGATGTTAAATCTAAGGTATAATCTTAAAATATAATTGAAAATTAGTTAGAGGAAATTACCCAATGATTTGATACGAAAATCCAATCTCAAAATCGCTCATTCTCGGACCTAGGGTTCAAAATATGATATAATAAAGCAAAAACTCGAGTTAAACAACTAAAATCAAGTTGCGGATGTCGCCTCGCAAAAGTGAAGAAGGCCTTCACAATTGCGAACAAAGAAGGGCTGGAAAGGGTTGCATTTGTGACAAAAAGTTCGCAATTGCAAACTGGGCATCGCAATTGCAATGGTTATGTTCGCAATTGCGACCATACTAGAAGCAGCAGTTTTCCCGACACAAAAATGAGCACAACTTCCTCATACGATGTCCAAATTCGATAATTCTTTTTTCTATGGCTCCGTAATTACGATACGGATCTAATGGTTCAATAAAAACTAAATTTAAAGCTCATTTGCTTAGTATGGTACCCCTTTATGTAGAAAGAAACGACGTTGAAATATCAAATAAGAGCGAGATGCAACCCAAAACACACCCGAGGCCCCCGGGACCCAAACCAATCATACCAACCAGTCCCAAAATACATTACGGACTTGCTCGAAGACTCAAGTCATATCAAACAATGCTAAACCCACGATTCGACCTCCAATCCGAGCTTTATGAACTTTAGAATTTCAAACTTCTACTTTTGATGTTTAAA
The DNA here is from genome assembly GCA_026770625.1 of Nicotiana glauca. Lineage (NCBI taxonomy): Eukaryota > Viridiplantae > Streptophyta > Magnoliopsida > Solanales > Solanaceae > Nicotiana > Nicotiana glauca. The sequence continues at coordinate 31,061 of MU788838.1, forward strand.
CCTACCAAATCACGTCCGATTGATTTCAAATTTTGCACACAAGTCATATTCGACATTACGGACCTACTCCAACTTTCGTAATCGGAATCCGACCCCGATATCAAAAGTCAAACTCTTGGTCAAACTTCTAAAAAACCTTCAGATTTCTATCTTTAGCCAAATCTCCAAAGTGACCTACGGACCTCCGAATTCACTTCCGATAGCGCTCCCAACTCCAGAATCACCATACAGAGCTATTCACAGACTTGGAATCCCAAACAGACATTGATAATACTGAAATACACTTCAAGCCAAACTTATGAAATTTTTTTCCAAAATGCTAACTTCCACAATAGGCGCCAAAACGCTCCCGGATCATCCAAGACCCGATTCGGGCATACGCCCAAGTCCAAAATCATCATACGAACTTGCTGGAACCTTCAGATCCAAATTCCAAGGTAATTTACTTAAAAATCCAATCTTAGTTAATTCTTTCAACTTTAAGCTTCCGAAATGAGAATTCTCTTTCCAAATCAACTCTGAACTTCCTGAAACTTAATTCTGACCACGCGTACAAGTCATAATACCTGAAATAAAGTTGTCCATGGCCTCAGACTGCTGAACAATATGCTAGAGATCAAAACGACCGGTCGGGTCGTTACATTAGGCCTTCGCGTTCGCGAAGGTGGTAATGGGTTTGCGAAGGGGTCGCCTGGTTAAGAAAGTTGTTTGTGAAGAGTAATTTTGAAGTGGAAGATGGTTGTGCTTTGCAAACGCGAGGACAATGCTGCGTTCGCGAAGAAGGGCGGACCTAGGCTGGGGAGAATGTTTTAAAAGCAGGGTTCGAGTTCATTTCACCCATTTTTCTCATGGCCTGGGCAATTTTTTGGGCTTTTGAAGAGGGGATTTCATAATCAATCATGAGGTAAGTTAATCACACCTCTTGTAAGTTAAATACATGGTTATATTGTGGATTCAAGCGTAAAAGCTGGTAGAAATTTGGGATTTTGAAGGAAAACCTAAAAATTGGTATTCTTGGATTTTGACCACGATTTTGGACGTGGAATTGAGAATAAATTATATATTTGAGTTCGTGGGGTTTTGGGTAAAGTTTATTTTCGAATATTTTTGGAATCTGGGCACGTGGGCATGAGGGTAATTTTATCAACTTTTCAAGCGGAGTTGGAAATTAGTGTAAATAGGATTATAATGAGTATTTGAGTATATATTAATGGGTTTGCATAATTATTGACTAGTTTTGGAGCATTGTGCATTGGTTTGATTCGTAGGAAAGGCTTCAGAGCCGGTTATGGAACTTCAGAGCGAGGTAAGTCTCCTTTCTAACCTTGTAAGAGGGAATTAACCCAATAGGTGAACTAAAATTATTATGTGCTTCTATTTGTGAGGCTACGTACGCACGAGGTGATTAGAGTCATTATGTATCTACTAGATATGCCTATGACCCGGTAGTTTTAGGCTTACATCATGCCCTGTTGATATTGTTGTTAATTTATGTTTATTGTTTGTCTTGAGAAGAAGCGAGACTTAGTTAGCTTATTAAATGTTTTGAAAGGAGGTGAAATTGAGGAAAAAAAATTGGGAACTAAAAGTTTTCATTGGAAATCCGTAATTTAAAAAGAATTGCGTAATACTTTAAAACTTAAGAAATCTATGTGTAACCGCGTCGTATGTATGTTTCGCTAGCGGGAAAGTTTCCTTAAAAGCTTCACGTTGAATTGTCTTTATTTGAAAAGAATTAAGAAAAGGATTTGATTTATTAATAAATTATTATATGACCGCGTCGACCTATGATTCACGAGAGGGGTATTTCCTTCTCCTACTCTCATGGAAGCAGGCCGATCACCTCGGCAGGTTAATAGATGCACGCCGTTCGGCCCTCGACGGTGCACAATTTACTTTTATGTTGGATCGGGCGGTACGCCTCAGCATTTTCTATATATATTATCCTCATGGAATCATGTGTAATATTTGGCAAGAAGCCAGTGTACCTGAGGGATATTTCCCTGATTTGATTCATGACAACTTCTTTGATGAAATCCACTATATCTATATATATGCTCCAGTTATGGAGAGAACTTTCTAGTTAGAGCTTGAGTAAATTTATAAAAAGGGGAATTGTACCACGTATTCTATACTTGTTTATTCCATATATTTACTCTGTTTCATATTTATTCACTTCTTTACTGTACTTGATATTATTGGACCACTAGTAAGTGTCGAAGTCGACCCCTCATTACTACTTCTTCGAGGTTAGACTGGATACCACTTAAACGCGTTGTTATCGTACTCATACTACACATGCATGGCTAGTGGCCTAGTGGGCGCAGTGGCATGGTTGACACGGGACCTAGGTGAGCTGGATCTTATGTACGATCTGCAGCCAGTAGAGTCTCCATCAGGGTATTTGTATTTTTTCTGTCCAAATTTGGATTCCAAACAGTTATTGTATTTTATTTTATTTCCCTATAAAGTCTCATGCATTTGTGACATCGGGTTCTGTGATGATTATGGGATATTTAATTTGAAATTGGAAAATGTTATTATTATTCTTTAACGTTCGTCCTTTACTAGTTAAATTGAGGAAAATTTATGATTTCAGAAATATGAAAAATGACAATTCAGTTAACTGTTTAGTGTTGGCTTAGTTGATAATAGTGTCCAGCCCCATCATGACCTTTAATGGATTTTGGGTCGTGACAACATGGTATCAGAGAACTAAGTTCACTTAGGTCTCACGAGTCATGAGTAAGTCTAGTAGAGTCTTGCGGATCGGTATAGAGATATCTGTACTTATCTTCGAGAGGCTACTTGTCTGTTAGGAGCACTTCTCTTCTTCATTCCTCGTCGTGCGGTTTGATTCCTTTTAGGCTTATGCCTTTGTTTCTTTCCTACTCAATGTTATGCAATGTGAAGCGCTTGATATCGATCGAATTGAGGAATTGTAATGGTACTACAGATGCGGTGCGGGATGTTTTCCCCTACGTAGTTGATTACGCTATTGTCGTCGCCTCACGTAAGGATATTCTATCATTTTAGCTCAGTATCTATACTTATGAGAGCTTCGAGACTATGCATAGGTTGCTGAGATGCTCATGAGTTGTTATCGTTCAGTATTGAGGGGATGGTAAGATGCTTGCCTATATGTTGGGGCAGTGAATGACTTGAGAGGATGGTTGCTTAGTGCATGATTCAGAGATTTGGTATTTTATGTCCGGTAGAGGAAAAAGCAACTGGACTATAGCTGTTCAGATTTGGGTTGAGTGAGAACGAGACTAGGTATTTTCGAGTATGGTGGAATTTTCATCTATGATGTGGTGTCATTATACTTGCTGAATATGTTAAGTTTGCCGGTGTTATTGTTTTCTTCAATTCGCCTTTAGGGCAGGGTAGTGTGAAATAGTGCCAAAGAAGCGGCTATCAGAGGTCGCGGTGTCTTGCGGTGGATAAAATTCTAGAAGGCCAAGTATGAGAAACATGAGTTGAGTAGTTGCTTCAAGAGTGATTTTGACCAAAGTGGGAGAGAGGCAGAGTAGCATATGGGTTCTGTGGTAGGATGAATACACGTCTTTAGAAGAGGTTAGAGTGATTTGGGATTCATGGTGAACAGTGACTAGGTTTACGGACTTAATTTAGAATATTGGATATTATACAGGAGAGGGTGGATACGACAGAAAAGAGTTGCTTGATATGAAGAAGGGTACAACATGACTTAGGATTGAAGTGTACTGTCGCACCTTTTAGTTGATGTCCATGAAAAGTGAACGGACTCATACGACTGGTGAATGAGCATGGGCTCAGGATGGTTACTGATTTTGTAGCAATTGTACCTAGTGCAGTGACAAAGGAAGAAACTTGGTGGATTTTGAGTTTATGCAATGGTAGCTTCAAGCTAAGTGGGAGAGTCCCACTGCCTACGATTGGATTGTATGGTTATCTACTTGTGACGTTTATGGTGATCAGCATATTGATAGGTTATTATGACGAAGAAAAGAGAACATCAGTGGCGATTTGAGCAAAGGATTTGAGGAATGTGTGCTATAATTGGACTTATTAATTCATGTTCAGGCTTTGCGAAGATTTAGGATTTATGCTTTGTGTAGAGGTGATTTACAAGGGAAGTGATTCAGCCGAGTGCCTTTTTGAGAGGGTGTTCATGTGCTAGAAGAGCCTTGGAGTTTGATCATATTCAGGACCAAGTCAGAGTGGGTGACTTTCAATAACGGTCCTAGTGGATTCAAAAGTTGAAGTGAGGTGCCTGGGAATTTCGAGTCCATAGCATGGTTGAGTATCGAGCTTTTGCAGCAAATTATGAAGAAGAGTCTTGGAGTGTTCTATGTTATCTTCAGCTTGCAGTGTAGCATTTTGAGGAATGAGGGAAAATAACTTCGGAGGTATGAAGAAATTATCAAAATAGGTGTACCAGACCAGTTGAAGACGCGAATATGCGCACAAGGAAGGATATGATATGGTTCGTGGGCTTTGAGAAATCGTGGTCTCGTGAAATAAGGTCACTCAGGATAAGTGCAAATTTGGGTTCGTTGTGTTTTGAATTGGGCTATTATTATTATTCCTGATGCAAGTCCAGAGTAAAATTAGAAGAAGTCGAATCGGCTAGAAATGGTTTAATAGGCATGATGGTAGCAATGAGCAGTTCCTTCGGTACGTTGAGTTATGCATGTGATTTGTGGCGGTACGTGCGAGGCTTGACGGCTGCCGAAATTGAATTTTATTTGTAGGAACTTGAGTATTATGGCTTGTTAAGTGTAGATGGATCCCGGGAGAGTTATGGTGGTTTAGACCACTACTAGAGGATTAGTTGTGGGAATTCAGTCTCGTGTTGTAATGATTCTTCTGAAACGAGTTAAGCGAAAGGTTTCTATATGATGAAGTGTCTATCTTATTAGTGGTTCAGGAGTTAGAGTGAAGTTATTATACTTTTGCATATTAGCATGATTTTGTGCAGTGAGTAGCATGGGAATTGGAAGTTGAGGATTCAGGGTTGTGGTTCGGTCTTGGAAAGGAAGTCATGAACTCGGATAAGTAGGAAAAGGATTTAGATATTTAGAGTAAGTTGGTAGTGTATTCATCTTCACCTAATATTGGTGTCTTGTGCAAGAGGCTTCGTGTATTGATTTCTGGATCCTTGATTCGATTTACAGTAATAGTGCAGTTGGTGGTATGGATGTGCAGACTGATTACCTAGTGCGGAAGGTCAAGGGAGCGTGTCCCATGGGAATGATATATAAGAGTGGCATTTTGTCACTTGATTAAGTGAATATTGAAGCCAAGTATGAAGATTGTGGTGATATCGCTAATTCGAGAATTTATGCCTGGAGGGTGCTCGGCTCATTTGGTTGTGGACTGTGAAGTGTGTTCCGGTTATGATGGATGTTCTTGTGTGTTATGGGAAAAAGGGTTATTGTGGATCTTTGAAAGGTTATTAGCCTAGTACTGTGTGATCAAAATCGGCTTGAGGTCTATATATGGATTTAAATGTGAATATGGCCTCTATATCAGGCCAGATGTGTTCATTTTAGTATAGTGCTCCTTATAGAGGAGTATTCGGATGTTGGATGATACTTCGTCATCGGCTATTGCATGTAATACTATATGGTTTCGTGTGAGTTTCGAAACGGCTTGATAAATTTCACATGTGTTGAGGTTCTGCGTAGCGGTGGTGTAATGTGAGTAGGATAGATCTCGAGATTTCAAATCATATATCTCACTTTAGTCGTGCTTGAGTTTTGTAGCGTATAGCACTGTCAGTCTCCCTAGGAATTTGCATTATGCACTCCGCTCGTGGTTAATATTCGGGGTATTTTGTAGGTATCAACATTCTAGCTCAGTAAGTAATTCCTTATAGATTATTATGTATGAATCATGTGGCATGCCGCCACGGATATGTTGTTTGGATTGGGTTGCACGCCGCAACAGTGTGATGTTGAGTACAGTCCCCTATATCATTTCTCGAGTGTTTTGCTTCCCATTTTTCTGAGGAAGGTTCATAATTCCTTTCGGTGTCTAATTAGTTGCGTGGGTAGAGTATTCCTTTTAAGAATTCATTTTTCTTATTTATCACATTCAAGTTGGTAGCTTGTTGGCACATTGTGGCATCATATGAGACTCTTGGTCATGTCTGGGTTTGCTTATTGCCTGAACAACTTATACTAGGTGAGACAAAATTATTGGATCTAGGATCAGTGCGATTGGATTATATGCAGTATATTGAAGAGCAAATATCATTGTTTGGTTCATAATGAGGAAATGGTTTTTGTCAGGAGGAGAGACTCAGCGACTTGTTGACTCGGCAGTTGGTTATGAATTTTTACAATTCTCTTCCGTCGTGGCGGCATTGCAAGAGTTGGAACAAGACTTACATATGTCGCGAGGTGCATTATGAGCATCATATTCGTGGAATGTCGGTTATTACTATCAGAGGGTGTTATTGTGGTCATGTGAATTATGTGGTGCGTGGTGTGAATTCAGCAAAGGTATGTAGTCATGTTTTGGTACATCGTGTAGTAATTGATATGGTGCTCGTATGTTGGAAGCATGCCTGGCAGAGAATTCGGGATGTTGGAATTGGGCTCTAAGGCTTATTCGCCTAAATAAAAGAGTATAGCTTCAGTTTTGGTCAAGCTAATGTGCTCAACTGAGTTGTGGTAGCACGGGTAGGTGCACGAGGTGTTAAACAATGATTTCGGACAACTCCAGCGCAGTTTTAAGCACGTTCGAGGACGAATGTATGTTTAAGTGGGAGAGAATGCAACGACCCGACCGATCATTTTGAGTTCTGGCTTGTCGTTCAGCGGTTTGAGGCCTTGAGCAGCTTCACTTCAGATATTATGACTTGTATGCGTGGTCAGAATTGGAATTTCATAATTTCAGAGTTGATTTGGAAAGAGAATTCTCAATTCGGAAGCTTTAAGTTGGAAGAATTGACTAAGGTTGGATTTTTGAGTAAACAACCTCAGAATCGGTAGTTGAAGGTTCCAGCAATTTTGTATGATGATTTCAGACTTGGGCATATATTCGGATCAGGTTTTGGATGACCAGGGAGCGTTTTGGCATCTATTGTGGAAGTTAGCATTTTGGGAAGAACTTCACAAATTTGGGCTGCAGTGCATTTTAGTGTTATTGATGTCCGTTTGGGATTTCGAGTCTAGGAATAATTCCTTATGGTGATTCTGGTGTTGGGGGCGCGTCGGAAAGTAGATCTGGAGTTCTGTAGGTCATTTTGGAGTCATTTGACTAAAGTTAGAAATTTGAAGGGTTTGAGAAGTTTGACCGGAGTTGGATTTTTTATATCGGGTCCGGATTCTAATTCCGGAAGTTGGAATAGGTCCGTAACGTTGAATGTGACTTGTGTGCAAAATTTGAGGTCAATCGGACGTTATTTGATAGATTTTTGCATTGGATGTAGAAGTTTGAAATTCTAATATTTAAGCTCAAATTGGAGTGTGATTCATGGTTTTAGCGTTGTTTGATGTGATTTTAGGCCTCAAGCATTTTCGTGTTATGTTGTAGAACTGGTTAGTGTGATTTGATGAAGTCCCCGAGGGGCTTCAGGTGTGTTTCGAGATGGTTTCGGACCAAGCTTGGCTGAATTATTGATGTTGATATCTAGTTCTGGTTTTGTTCTTCGCGAACGCGAAGGAGTTCACGCGTTCGTGAAGAAGGTTTTGGTTGGCTGGTGATTTGTGCTTCACATTTGCGATTGGGTCATCACATTCGCGAAGGGGAACTGGGCCCATGGGGGTTTAGGCCTTCGCATTCGCGAAGGAATGGCCTAGTTAAGCAACACGTTCCTGAGCTGGGACTCGCGTTTGTGAAGAGTAATTTTGAAGCGGAAGCTGGTTGTGCTTCGCAAACGCGAGGGCAGTGACGTATTCGCGAAGAAGGGCGAACCTGGGCTGGGCAGAATATTTTAAAAGCGGGGTTTGAGTTCATTTCACCCATTTTTCACACGGCTTGGGTGATTTTTGGAGCATTAAGGGTTTGAGTTATCCATTTAAGTGCGGAACAAGACCACCGTTGGCCTGATCTGACTCCCCACCCAATCGCCCTAGGATTTCATCATCAAACATGAGGTAAGTTAATCACACCTCTTATAAGTTAAATACATGGTTTTATTGTGGATTCAAGCATGAAAACTGGTAGAAATTTGTGATTTTGAAGAAAAACTTAGAAATTGGTATTCTTGGATTTTGGACATGAATTGAGAATAAATTATATATTTAAGTTCGTGAGGTTATGGGTAAAGTTTATTTTCGAAAATTTTCAGACTCCGGGCATGTGGGCCTGAGGGTGATTTTCTCGACTTTTCAAGCGGAGATGGAAATTGTTGTAAATAGGATTATAATGAGTATTTGAGTTTATATTAATGGGTTTGCATAATCATTGACTAATTTTGGAGCGTTGGGCATTGGTTTGACTCGTGGGAAGGGCTTGGGAGTCGGTTATGAAACTTCGGAGCGAGGTAAGTCTCCTTTTTAACCTTGTAAGAGGGAATTAGAATCATAGGTGAACTAAAATTATTATGTGCTTCTATTTGTGGGGATACATATGCACGAGGTGACGAGAGTCCGTACGTAACTACTAGCTATGCTTATATCCAGGTAGTTTTAGGCTTACATCATGCCTTGTTGATATTGTTGTTAATTTATGTTTATTGTTTGTCTTGAGAAGAAGCGAGACTTAGTTAGCTTATTAAATGTTTTGAAAGGAGTTGAAATTGAGGTAAAAAAATATTGGGAACTAAAAGTTTTCATTTGAAATCCGTAATTTAAAAATAATTGAGGAATACTTAAATAACTCAAGAAATCTATGTGTAACCGCGTCGCATGTATGTTTTGCAAGCGGGGAAAATTTCCTTAAAGCTTCAAGTTGAATTGCCTTTATTTTGAAAAGAAAAGGCTTTGATTTATTAATAAATTATTATTTTACCGCGTCGCACATATGATTCGTGAGTGGGGTAATTCCTTAAATTTATATTTGACTGCATCGCACGTATGATTCGTGAGCGGGGTATTTACTTCTACTACTCTCATGGGAACGGGCCGATAGACACAACATGTTAATAGATGCATCTATGGTTCGCGCCGTTCGACCCTCGGCAGTGCACAATTTACTTTTATGTTGGATCGGGTCATACGCCTCGACATTTCCTATATATATTATCCTCATGGAATCATACGTAATATTTGGAAAGAATCCAGTGTATCTGAGGGATTTTTTCCTGATTTAAATCATGACAACTTCTTTGATGAAATCTGATAAATATGCTCCGATTACAGAGGGAACTTGCTAGTTGAGAGCTTGAGTAAAATTATAAAGAGGGGAATTGTACCACATATTCTATACTTGTTTATTCCATATATTTACTCTATTTCGTATTTATTCACTTCTTTATTGTATCTGATATTATTGAACCACTAGTAAGTGTCGAAATTGACCCCTCTTCAGTACTTCTTCGAGGTTAGACTGGATACTTACTGGGTACGTGTTATTTTCGTACTCATACTACACTTGTTGTATATTTTATTATACAGGCACATGCATGGCTAGTGGCCTAGTGGGCGCAGTGGCATGGTTGACACGGGGACCTAGGTGAGCTGGATCTTATGTACGATCCGCAACCAACAGAGTCTCTTTCAGAGTATTTGTTTTTCTTTTTCCGTCCAAATTTGGATTTCGGACAGTTATTGTATTTTATTTTATTTCCCAGTAAATACTCATGCACTTGTGACATCGGGTTCTAGGATGATTATGCGATATTTATAATTGAAATTAGAAAACATTATTATTATTATTTAAATTTCATCTTTTACTAGTTAAATTGAGGAAAATTTACGATTTCAGAAACATGAAAAGTGAGAATTCAATTAACTATTTAGTGTTGGCTTGCCTGACAGTAGTGTCCGGTGCGATCACGATCTTTAATGGATTTTGGGTCGTAACATAAGTTCTCAGATGTTAGCATAAAAGAGTGGATAGAAACTAAAGAACCATATCAAGCTCTTCTCAAAGCTCTTACATCCAGTTTATTTTCTCACTCTTATTTGTATCTTCTGTACATGCAGATTTTTAAAGGGTCTACTCATGTCAATATAACCCATATCATCCATGAATGAATGTTGCAACTACAAAGTAGAGAAAAATATGTTACTGAATATATCTTATGTACATTTTGTTTGTTCTTGTTTGAGTGAAAAGGAAATACGCAAATAAAAGTGTCACGACCCGAAATCCACTAAGGGTCGTGGTGGCGCCGGACACCACTGTCAGGCCAGCCAATTAGATTACCGATTTAAAAACCCTTTTTAAATACATAAAATTCCAAAATTTTCCTTCCATTTCACAAATAAAGAGGTTTTGCTTCGATTCAAATTAACAATAACAATTAAATTAAACTCTTCGAAAACCATCCCAGAACCCGGTGTCACAAGTGCATGAGCGACTACTGATGATGAAATAAAATACAAT
>MU788840.1:4749-84980 GCA_026770625.1 Nicotiana glauca
CTAAGGGAACAATAACCAATCGAAAACAATTAAAAAATATCAAAAATCTCGAAACTAGCAAAACCCGAGCCCCGGGCCCACTTCTCAAAAAATTACGAAATTCACATCACCGGAATCCTCGTCTCTCCACGAGTCCGTATATATAAAATACATCAAAATTAGAGTTCAAATGCCGCTTCAAATTCCAAATTTATATTCCAAAAACCAAGCCCTAGTTTCTTCAAATTTTTACCCAAATTTCAGAGAATTTAAGGATGAATCTTCAATTAAATGGTGTTTCCAGGCCATAGGACTTACCTCCGATCGATTCCCACTCAAAACCCTCTAAATTCCTCGTCAAAAGCTCCCAAGGTTGCTTAACAATGGTGAAAAATAGACTTGGTTCGCGGATGAAATGTTTATAAACTTTCTGCCCAGCCCTGGAAATTCCTTCATCGCGTTCGCGACCACCACCTCGCGAACGCGTAGTGCAAAATTTTTAAAAATTCAAAAACACTCTACGCGAACGCGACTCAAACCATGCGAACGCGATGCACATCAAACCTCTCTCATGCGAACGCGGCACCACCATCGCGAACGCGATGCTTTAACTGAACTGGGCTCCCATGCCCTCTTACGCGAATGCGTGGCCTCCTCTTGCGAACGCGATGGCCCACCTCACAGGCCTACGCGAACGCGTTACCCTTCACGCGAACGTGATCAACCAAATTCCATAACTACGCGAACGCGGCCATTCCTACGCAAATGCAAAGGCAAATTTCCAAACTCTCCAAATTACTCTACACGTTCGTGTTACACTCCACGCGAACGCACTGAAGAAATGTTCTGCAACACACAACAACAAAAATCTGATATCTTCAAAAACCAAAAAGAGTCCGTTTGATCACCCGAAATCACCCCGAGGCCCCCAGGACCTCAACCAAAAAAACTAACCTACTCCAAATCATCATATGAACTTATTCCAATCATCAAAACATGTCCATCAACACAAAAATCATTAAATCACAACGGATTCAAGTCTAAGTTAAACTAAAATTTTCGAAACTCACATTCGATCAAAAACCCGACCTAAACCCCTCCGAATCAACTGAAATTTTGCACACAAGTCCAAAATCACCTAACGAAGCTACTGAAACTCTCGGAATTCTATTCCGACTCCCGGATCAAAATTCCACCTATCAACTGGAAATTGCCAAAATACTAACTTCGCCAAAATAGGCTAACTTCTTCACCGGACCTCCAAAATTACTTCCGATTGCGTTCCTAAGCCTAAAATCATCCCCCGAAACTAACCAAATTATCGGAATTCAATTCCGAGCCCTCTCACTCACAAGTCAACATCCAATTGACTTTTCCAACTTAAAATTTCCTTAAAGAGATCAAGTGTCTCATTTCTTATCAAAATCAATCCAAATCAACTCTAACATACCACATACCGATAACGAAACATGAAGAAGCAAAAAACGGGGAAAACGAAACAACAACACATGAGACGACGGGTCGGGTCATCACAAATGGCTGACAAGTACCTTGAGTAACATGCTCGAGAAACCCGCTCAGAGAGATATTGAAGACATGTCACCTGTAGAAACCGCAGCTACTGCCGATGAGCCAGATGCTACACGAACGAGTAACACCCGTACTGTTACCGATACGGGCAACGGTACACTCATAGCCATCTTAAAGAAAATGGAAGAGATGGAAAGTGAGAACAAAACACTCCGCGACCAGATGAAAGAACACCAGGAGAGGGTTGATAAAATACCATGCGCTCCAAAGTTATTACCAAAACGTGGTGTGGGCTGATTCATCGAACAGCTATACAACGAAGGGGCAGCTCCGCATTCTATTCCAAAGACCTTCAAAATGCCGCCATACATGAAAATATACGATGAAACTATGAACCTAGAGGACCACTTGATCCATTACGTACTGTAGTAAAAGGTAATGATCTATCAAAAGAACAGGTACCGTCTGTGCTACTACCAGACGTGGTATTCCCAACTACCAGCATGATCGATATCGACATTCGAGGAAATGGTAGATAAATTCGCTACCGCTCACGCGGGAGCAAAGAAGGCTGAGACTAGGGATAATGATATCTTCACCGTTAGACAAATGGCAGGCGAGGGACTTCAAGATTTCCTAGCCCAATTCAACAAAGCAAGGATGAGCCTGCCGAACGTGTCAAAAGGGATGGCAGTAGCAGCCTTTCAAAATGGGTTAAACAGGAACGGATCAAAGGCAACCAAAAAACTACTCAGCAGACTCATGGAGTACCCCCCTACCATGTGGGAAGAGATCCACAACGCCTATTGCGCCAAAGTGATGGCAGACGAGGATGACCTAAACAACCCGTTTTAGCGATTAACGTCAGTCCAGACTGAGCCAAGGAGAGATCGACGTAACAATAGGCGAAGGGATAAATTACCACATTTCAATCGAGAAAAGTATCAACCCTACATCCGAACATCCAATACACCCCCCACGATACGTAGATATCGTGCCCCAATACATTGCAGCCCTCCGCAAGAAAGAGTTATGCCTCCACTACTATCTGCTCATAATATTTGTGTTTCCTCTTTAGAGATAGTGTACGCACTGGAAAAAATGGGCACGAAGGTGCAGTGGCTGCAAAAGATAAAATCGGATCCAAGCACCAGAAGGTCGAACGTCCTGTGTGAATTCCACCAGGAGAGAGGACACAAGATCGAAGATTGCATAGGTTTGAGATAAGAAGTGGTGAGGATGATAAACCAAGGATATCTGAAAGAACTGCTAAGCGATAAAGGACGAGCCAACTTCGCTCGAGGGAGCGATCAACCTCAATGGCCTCTAAAACCACCATCAACGGCTCGTACCATAAAAATGAGCATTGGCGGCGGCGATGATGCGGTGATCAACCATGTAAAATTCACCACCACACATAAACTCAAACGGACATTTGCCCATGAACGGTATGACGACTTCGAAGATAGTATCATCTTCGATAAGTCGGATGCCGATGGTTTGTATTTTCCTCACTATGATGCTTTGGTTATAACGTTACGCATCACAGATACCGATGTAAAAAGAATAATGGTAGATGACAGAAGTGGCACGTGTATTATTCACCCACGAGTTCTCATGCAGATGAGACTCGAGGATAAAATAATTGCGTATTGCATAACACTAACGAGTTTTAATAATACAGTAGAGTATATATATGGAGAAATAGTGCTACCTGTCATGGCAGGATGAGTTACCTTGGAAATGACATTCCATGTCATGAACCAGGAAACGACCTACAATTCCATCATAGGACGGGCGTGGATACATGCCATGCGAGCCGTCCCTTCAAGCTTCTATCAAGTAACCGAATTTCCCACCCCATGGGGGATATTCAACATCCGAGGTGAGCCATGTACCTCCTAAGAATGCTACCAGATCGCCAAAGATTGCACACATACCAAATAATTAAAGGGGCAAGTGCGGAAGCATAACAATCAGCCATGTCAAGAACCAAACCCAACGTACCAGTGGAGGCCATCAAATACCCGAACATCGTAGAGTCCTGAAAGGCAACCATAGAAGATCTCAACGCCATCCAATTGGATAACACCGATAGCACAAAAAAGGCTTTATCGAGCACAACCTCTCGGAGCCAGGTAAGTATCGTGAGTTTTTAACTAACAACTCCGATTTGTTTGCTTTCTCCCACTCAGATATGCCAGGAATACAAAGGGATATCACCATACACAGGGTGAATGTCGATCCACTTTATCCACCGGTATGGCAAATAAGGAGAAAATTCAACGCCGTAATCAATAAGGCGGTCAGCGAGGAGGTTGATAAATTACTCATCAACAGTTCCATCAGAGAATCAAAATACCCCCACTGGGTCGCCATTGTGATCATGGTAAAAAAGAAGAGCGGGATATGGCGTATGCGTGTTGACTTCACCGATCTAAACAAAGCATGCCCGAAGGACTCTTTTCTGTACCTCACATCGACCAACTTATCGATGCAACAACAGGGCACGAACTGCTAAGCTTCTTAGATGCCTACTTCGGCTATAACCAAATTCTAATGGCCAAAGAAGATCAAGAAAAGACCACTTTCATCACTCATCAATGAAGATACTGCTATAAGGTGATGCCGTTCGGGGTCAAGAATACAGGGGCCACATATCAAAGGTTAGTCACCAAAATGTTCAAAGAACAAATCAGTAAGTCCATAGAGGTTAATATCGACGATATGCTAGTAAAATCGACAAAGAAAAAGGATCACATTGGTCATCTGAAGGAAGCTTTTGAGATATTGAAGTGGTACGGGATGAAGCTGAATCCCAAAAAATGCGACTTCGGCGTAACTTCAGGAAAGTTCCTCGGTTTCCTAATATCACAGAGGGGAATTGAAGTCAACCTGGATCAAATCAGGGCCATCGATGCAATACCGGAGATACTGACCAGCAAGAAGCAGGTGCAGAAATTAACAGGGCAAATAGCCACCCCATCGAGATTCATTTCACGATCCTTAGATAGATGCCACAAATTCTTCAATGTGCTATGAAAGGATCACGGGCTGCAATGGAACGAAGAATGCGTCGACGCCCTGAGAAAACTGAAAACGTACCTCTCCTCGCCACCACTACTTGTGAAAGCGGACCCGGGTAAATGTCTACTGGTATATTTGGCAGTTTTTGAAGTTGCGGTAAGCGCAACCTTGGTCCGTGAAAATAAAGGTACGCAATCTCCGATTTGCTATATCAGCAAAACCTTAATCGATGCCGAAACAAGGTACCCTCACCTTGAAAAACTAGTTCTGGCATTGGTCGTAGCTTCACACAAGCTTAGACCGTACTTTCAATGTCACCCCATAAAGGTGGTGACAACCTTCCCACTAAGAGGTATCCTACACAAACCCAAACTATCGGGTAGACTAGCCAATTGGGCTATAGAACTAAGCGATCACGACATAATAAACCAACCGCAAACTGCCATTAAGTCACAGGTGCTCACCGACTTCATCGCTGATTTCAGCACGAAAATATTGCCCGAGGTAGTGCTTCCTCGCATGCCGACCTCTAGGTCCTTTACACCGACGGTGCCTCTAATGCCTCGGGATTAGGACCGGGACTCGTCCTTGATGTCTCTACAGGCAAAGTAATTTGCCAGTCCATACGATGCCCCGAGATGACTAGCTACGAGGCTGAGTATGAAGCTGTGATTGCAGGTTTGAAGTTAGCCCTCAAATACGGCGCTCGATGACTTGTCCTCCATTGCGACTCTCAACTCGTGGTAAACCAAGTCACCGGGACTTTCCAAGTCAAGGAACAAAGACTACAAAAGTATCAGTCAGAAATTCACTAACTACCACCAGAATTTGATGAATGCCACCTCTACCAAATACCCAAAGCACAGAATATCAAAGCAGATGGCCTCGCCAAACTAGCTGCGGCCACGAAAAATATCAACAAAGAAAACGTGGTCACTCTCCTCCATTCCGCAATTGACCACGTCGAGGTACATTATATAAACTTAATGTGGGGATGGCGTAACTATCTCATAGCATATTTGCAGGATGGAATGCTTCCGCAAGATAAAAAAGAAGCCAAAAAACTCCAAGTATAGGCAACTCGATACAACCTCATAAATGGTGATCTCTACAAAAGAAAGTTCGGCAGCCCCCTAGCCAAATGTCTTGGGCCAAATCAAACAAGGCGAGTACAGGAAGAAGTACACGAAGGGCATTGTAGCGCCCATACATGGAACCACACCCTCGTTTAATGCCTCATTTGCGTTGGGTACTATTGGCCCACCATGGAAAAGAAGCCGCGGACTATGTCAGGAGATGTGAACAGTGTCAAAAGTACGCCCCTATGATACATCAAGCAGGGGAAACTCCTTCATTCTATCACTTCGCCATGACTGTTCATAAAGTAGGAAATGGACAAAGTCGCCCCCCTCCCAGTAGGACGAGGTAATGTACGTTTCCTATTGGTTTTAATTGATTACTTCTCTAAATGGGTGGAAGCTGGTGCATACACTCAGATACATGAACAAGAGGTCATCGCATTCATATGGAAAAACATAATATGCCGTTTTGGCATCGCCAAAGAAATTAGTTGTGACAACGGGCCTCAGTTCGTCAGAAAGAGAACGACTGAATTCTTTGAGAAATGGCATATCAAGCGAATACTCTCCACGCCATATCACCCTGCCACAAATGGTCAAGCCGAATCCTCCAATAAAGTAATATTGAATATATTGAAAAATATGCTCGAGGATGCTAAAGGTATATGGCCTTAACTACTACTGGAAGTACTATAGGCATACCCCACTACGCCAAAAACCAGCACGGGTGAGATGTCATATTCGTTGGTCTACGGGACTGACGCAGTTATACCCTTCAAATTCGGAGAACCCAGTTTGAGATACTCCAATGAGAGCGGACCTAGTAATAACAAAAATAGGCTACAAGATCTAGACGAAGTCTAAGAACGCAGAGACCTGGCCCACATAAGAGTGGTAGCCCAAAAGCAGCAAGTGGAAAGGTACTACAACAAGAGGGCCAAGGTGCGACCACTCAAAGTTGGAGATTACGTCCTCAAGGCTAAAATACAAGCAGCAAAAGAACCTAATGAAGGAAAACTAGGAGCAAATTGGGACGGACCGTACAAAATCACAGCCACAACAAACAAAGGATCATTCCAGTTAGAAACAATTTAAGGAAAACTACTCCAAAACAACTGGAATGTCGCTCACCTCAAGTATTTCCACTTCTAAAAGAAGGCGTCACCCGAGTCGTACTCTTTTTCCCTCACCTGGGTTTTGTCCCAATCGGGTTTTCCCAGGGAGGTTTTTAACGAGGCGACAAGGGAGGTGCCTCGAGGATCAGAGTTCTGTTCATTACCCGACCCGTCGACATGGTCTCTGGGACTAAATAATGAAGGGACTGGATATAAATAATTGTCTCCATTGTATGCACAGAATCAAATCTCCATTGTATGTACGAAATCAAATCTCCATTATGTGTACGGAATCAAATCTCCATTATATGTACAGAATCAAAATCTCCATTATATGTACGGAATCAAAATCTCCATTGTATGTTCAAAATCAAATCTCCATTGTTTGTACATAATCAAATCTCCATTAGTTGACATATGACCCTTACAAGTATACAATCAAACATCCATTGCATGAACAAAATCAACATGTCTTCCTACGCGAATAGGATCAAATCTCCAAGTAATGGCCAAAGCCATTAAAAAAAATGAGTTCGACCTCGTCCGAATTATGATGGGATCCTACTTCGACGACAGTTCGAAGCAACATCCCAATGGCCAAGGCCATTCGATAAAAACATGAGATCTACCTCGTCAGAATTACGATAGGATCCTACTTCGATGACAGTTCGAAGAAACATCCCAATGGCCAAGACCATTCAATAAAAAATACGAGTTCGACCTTGTCCGAATTATGACGGGATCCTACTTCGACGACAGTTCAAAGCAACATCCCAATGGCCAAGGCTATTCGACAAAAAATGCAAGTTTGACCTCGTCCGAATTACGATAGGATCCTACTTCGTCGACAGTTCAAAGCAACATCCCAATGGCCAAGGCCTTCAATAAAAAACACGAGTTTGACCTCGTCCGAATTACAATGGGATCCTACTTTGATGACAGTTCGAAGCAACATCCCAATTTCCAAGTCCATTCGACAAAAAAACACGAGTTCAACCTCGTCTGAGTTACCACGGGATCCTGCTTCGACGGAAGTTTGAAGCAACATCCCAATGGCCAAGGCCATCGACAAAAAACACGAGTTCGACCTCATCCAAATTACGATGGGATCCTACTTCGATGACAGTTCGAAGCAACATCCCAATGGCCAAGGCCATTCGACAAAAAACACGAGTTCGACCTCGTTTGAATTATGATGGGATCCTACTTTGATGAAAGTTCGAAGCAACATCCCAATTTCCAAGTCCATTCGACAAAAAACACGAGTTCAACCTCGTCTGAGTTACCACGGGATCCTGCTTCGACGGAAGTTTGAAGCAACATCCCAATGGTCAAGGCCATCGACAAAAAACACGAGTTCGACCTCATCCAAATTACGATGGGATCCTACTTCGATGACAGTTCGAAGCAACATCCCAATGGCCAAGGCCATTCGACAAAAAACACGAGTTCGACCTCGTTTGAATTATGATGGGATCCTACTTTGATGAAAGTTCGAAGCAACATCCCAATTTCCAAGTCCATTCGACAAAAAACACGAGTTCAACCTCGTCTGAGTTACCACGGGATCCTGCTTCGACGGAAGTTTGAAGCAACATCCCAATGGTCAAGGCCATCGACAAAAAACACGAGTTCGACCTCATCCAAATTACGATGGGATCCTACTTCGATGACAGTTCGAAGCAACATCCCAATGGCCAAGGCCATTCGACAAAAAACACGAGTTCGACCTCGTTTGAATTACGACGGGATCCCACTTTGATGATAGTTCGAAGCTACATCCCAATGGCCAAGGCCATTCGACAAAAAAACACGAGCTCAACCTCATCCGAATTATGGCAGTATCCTACTTCGACTATAGTTTGAAGAAACATCCCAATGGCCAAGGCCATCGACAAAAAACACGAGTTTGACCTTGTCTGAATTACGAGGGGATCCTACTTCGATGATAGTTTGAAGCAACATCCCAATGGACAAGGCCATCGACAAGTAACCCCGATATCATAAACATTGCAAAGAAGAGCAAATCGACAAAATATATTTTACATTGCATCAAAATGTTATTTACAATATTCATAAACGGGCTCAAGTACGCCCTCTGCAAAAATCCCAAAACAAAAGCAAGTACAAGCAAAGACAACACATCATCCCTGATGGGGTAAACATCTTCGTACCACGATTCTGAAGCAAGATAGTTTGCATCATCAGAATTAATGTCACCCCCGTCAGGTGTAAGGGGGTCATAAAGCCTCACGAGCCGCACGAGCTGCTGTATGCACGGCCTAAAGCTCCGCCTCAGTCGCCCTTCCCTCGGCGTGAAAAGCCTTGTACATATCTAGCTGAGCCTCAGCATGGACCCACAGCTCATATAAACGATGAGGCACGACTGGATCGGCTGAGGCACGGGACGTAGAAGGCTGAGAACGTCGAGTTGCATCCCCTACCCTCAACAAGGACACCTGCCCATTCAGTTCAGATATCTCTGCCTCCAATGCTTTAACACGCCCTTCAAGCCTCGTAACCTTAAGATTAGAGGCCTCTCTCTCCCCAGTCAACTCCGACCTAGAAATACAGAGTGCATCTTCCAAAGACACCGATTCAGAAATAGCTGCTGCCAGCTTATCAGCACTAACCTCCAGCTTACCCTTAAGCCCCTTAATCTCCACTGCCTTAGCACTCAACTCAGTTGTCAAGTCAGCCACCTTTGCCTGCAAATCGATATTCTTGGCCATCACCCCCTTGCTCAACTCGAGCTCATCCTCCTTCGCCTTAAGGGAGGCCTCCAGCTCACTACTACGAGCGAAAACCTTCACGAGCTCCTCATCCCTCTCCCTCAACTCTTCAACCTTGTGCTCCAATTGGTCCTCTCGCTGCTTGAGCCCCTCGTAAAACACCTAAAACTCATGATCCTGATGATAAATATCGGCCATCGCCCGGTGCTTAGCACGATACTGATGATATTTGGAGGACATCTTCTTATAAAGGCCCGTCCATCTCCTATCCTGACGCTCCCGCTCAAACTCTATGACAATGGTCTAGTAAAAAAGAAAAAGGGGAAGGGGTGGCGGGGGAGAAGTTATAAACAAAATGAAGAACGACGATCACCACACAAACCCAACGGCAAAAAGGGAAGAAAATGCATCTACCTACAGGGCCATACCGGTGACCTTCTAAGACGACTCCACATCACTCATTGCCCTAAACATCTCATTTTCGAGAGGGGCACATAGAGGAGCTAGGGCAGATGCCACTTGCTCGCTGTTCAGCAACAGGTTGAAGTCCCCCGGGATGCCTATATGATGATCAGACCCGTCCGTTCTAACCTCCACATGGGTATGGCAACCCACGAACTCATTGACATCCTCCGGGTCGACCTTTGAACCTGAACCGTCACCCTCAACATGACGTCCTCCAATGTTGGACGATGCGCCACCTTCGGTAGAGCGCACTGAGCTAGCTCTTGGGTAAACCCCTTCCACTTGGGGAGATCTCCCCGATAAAATGGCATCGGCCTTAAATACGGGCACAGGGGCCTTCTCCGATGCCCTACTTCTATCAATTTCCATGGCCACATCCTTCCCAAGCTCCGGCCTTCTCCTTTTTCTCGATAATGGCTCGTCCCCATTAGAAGATTCATCCATAGGGTGTGAGGCCGGTACCAAAGAAGCCTCCTCTCTCACGACCACGGCTCGAGATGGACCTTCTAATTGAATAGGTTGAGGGCAACCCTCTCGAATATACTCACTTAAGATAAACTACGTGTCTGCGATGGAAACGACTTATCAAAATGCAGGGACTGGCGCCCTTCGCCTGGAAGCTTCTCGACCTTTCATCATAAAAGATCATATCAGTAAATAAGGTCACATGGCCAACGAAGTAGTAAGGGAAACATTTACCAGAGGGGACTCCAGGGTCGTATCGCGTCACGAAGGCGGGCCAATCCCGAGTCTCTTCTATATGAGGCAATAGACGGGCCACCTAATACCTGATATCCATAATAGGGCGAGGCAGACGTCCCATAGCTGCAAACTGGAAGCGAACAAACTTTATAACAAATACAGAGGGAGGGAGAGTAAAATGAGTGGCGACACTTAAGATCCCCATTCCATCGTTCCGAAAACCTGGCAGCGTCAGAAACGACATGCTCGGTTTTGATGAAGAAATACTTGTGCCAAAACTTGCGACTTGCTCGGTCATCAATCCTGACCACCAGCCCCTTCGTACCACGGAGCATCAAGTGCACAATAGTACCTCTGTGAAAGCCGGGCGTGAACAAGTGCAAAAGATGGTGGATGGAAATGTTACACTCTGCCAATTCGGCATACTTGGTCAGTAGCAGAAGTACCTTGAGCGTATACGGCAAAAGCTATACTGGACAAACTTGGTAAAATCTATAGAATTCTTCCGCCAAAGGGAAAAGATAAAAAGTATAACCAATCATGAAAGAGTACTCATAGAAAGCACAGTACTCGGGTCTATGGACATCTACGTAGTCTCTCCCTGCCGGAACCATCTCTACATGAGCAGGAATGACGTACTTTACACGAAGAGCATCGATATGAATTTTCTCCATCTCAGAGAATACGGGGGACTGGAGTAGGTGGGGTATCTTTAAAGAAGTCACTTCAAGACAAGGGATGCCTCGGTAGCAGCTCCTCCACCGTAAGAATGCTGTCACCCTCCTCTACCACCGTTTCATCACCGCTAGAAGGAGGTGATGTGGATAATGGGGTGGCCTCAGTAACTTCCTCATGAGAATGATGAGACTTTGGCATAATATCGTTCGAAGGGATATCAACACAGTAAGAAAGATGAGAAAGCTTCGAGTGAAGAACGTAAGAAGAAGCAGGAAGGTGAGAAAGAAAACTTGAAAGAATGAAGGAGAATATCCAGAGAGGAATGGCCAAAAGCTTTTGAAAAAACAAACCCTTCATCTATTTAAAAGGTTGGGTGGCACCAAAATCGAAGCGAAAGGTCATAAAGCAACGCTAGAACCAAAGCATCGGGCCATCATATCCTATCACAAAAACGTGCGCAATGATGACGCACGTAAAGATGACATCATTTCCCGGTAAAGTATACTACCGATATTTTGCACTGTGTACCGACCTCTCTCCATTGGCCGTTTTGTAATGCCACAACGGCTCAAATTTCTCCATAAGAATGCATGACGTCTGCTCATCGAGGATGCACTCAGATGCGACCCCGACAAGTGGAGGGACTAACTGTATGGGTCCAAATTTGACCGAACACGACCGACAACAAGACTGGACGACCCTAGCAGTAGTGTATAGCTATTAGAGGACATCTGGAATATTCCTTGAAAGATTCTCTGCTCTTCGTTTTGTGTAGTTTAGAAGAGTTCCTCTACGAGTATAAATAGAGGACTATAACCTTGTAAGAGGGGGATCCCTTCTTGAAAAACATTATTATTGGCAAATAGAAACAAATCTTGTGATTTATCTTCTCTTTTTCTATCAATATTTAAAAAAATTAATACTCTCAGCTAAGATTTACCTCTTCATCTTTAATTAATTTATTCAAAAAAGTTCTAATATCTTTTGAATCAAACAACTTTTTCATTGAAATGTTCTTAATCATCGAGGTAATGAGACAACGTACCCAAAGGATACAGTGGTATGATTGAGTTTATTCACTCTTAATTAGTCGCAGTTAAGTCTTAGAAAATGAAAAAATTCTGGTAAGGAACGATTCTCTCTTTAATGGGTCTTACACCAGAGTAAGTTGGGACTACAAAGCCAATACCAAACACATGATGAAAAATTTAAAAAGATGAGCTAGACAACGTGCATGCCATAACTTGATTGTTGAAAGTGATTGGGTGCTTGGATTATTAGGCCATGCATCCGATAACCATTCCTCTTATTTGTTGAGGGGACACTCAAATATTGAATGCCTCGTGAACTATCAGAAATACGTTATTTGTTTATTTATTGATGTATTTCCTGACATCTCTTTACGTTATGGTAACAATTGACTACGGGATTTGAGTTCTGTGCATTTTCATTCCTGAAAAGAGCCAGAAATTGTCTATATTTACCTTCAATTTGAGTTATCGAATTTTACTCCCCTCCTCCTAACGGACCAAAGTTCCCACGCAAAGTATAAGGTCAACAATTTGTAGAGCTGCTCATAACTTTGAGGCTGGTGAAGTGCATGCTTCATTTCAATTTCCACCCAAACTTCAAACGGTACAAATGCTCACTGTTTTTGACACAGAAAAAATATATTTTGGTTAGCCTAACCTTAGCATTATGCACGACCATGTACAAGTACCCAAAAAATATGCAAGATCCAACCTAAATCAATGCACTGATATATATATATATATATATACACACACACACACACACACACACACACACACACACACATACAATCATCAACGCTTGTGGTGAGATGGATACGATTCCTTCCACCTTAACCACAAGTCTTAAGTTCGAATTATGGGAATGGAAAGAATACTGTTAGAGAGAGCTTTCCTCTTTAATGAGCCTTACTAATGCCAATCCGAATTAGTAAAGGTCCCAAAGCAGACATCTGTAACATCCCGGTCGGTCGTTCTGAGAGTTATAGCCCTGTTCCCCATTTACTGCTTATTTTGTACTTTATAGTTGTTATGTGACTTACCGGGGTAGTTGGTTCGGGTCTGAAGAGGTTTTGGAATGAGTTGAGACACTTAGTCTCAAGGTTAAAAGCTTAAGTTGAAGTGGTTGATCGGATGTTGACTTATGTGTAGATGAATCTGGAATGGAGTTTTGATGGTTCTTTTAGCTCCGTGGGTGATTTTGGACTTAGAAGTGTGTCCTGATTGTGATTTTGAATTAGGCTTGAAATGGAGAGAATTGGAAATTTGAAAGTATGACTGAGAGTGGACTTTGTGGATACCGGGATCGGATTGGGGTACCGGGAGTTGAAGTAGGTCCGTGGTGTCATTTATGACATATGTACAAAAATTGGGGTTAATCAGATGTAATTTGATAGGTTTCGACATCGTTTGTAGAAGTTGGAATTCTTTAGTTTTTCTTAGGCTTGAATTGGGGTGCGATTCATGTTTTTGATATTGTTTGATATGGTTTGAGAGCTTGACTAAGTTTGTATCATATTTTAGGACTTGTTGGTGTGTTTGGTTGAGGTCCCGGGGTCTCGAGTTGATTTCGGATGGTTATCGGATCGAAAATGAGACTTAGTGCATTGTTGAACTGGGAGTCTTATGCTGTGATCACACCTGTGAGGGGTTGGCTGTAGGTGCAATGCCACATGTGAGGCTGGAATATCGCAGAAGCGAGATTAGTCTGGCCTTGGGTGTATCGTAGGTGCAGAAGGAGGAGCGCACCTGCGAGTCCGCAGAAGCGAAACTTGGTCGCAGGTGCGAAATTTGGAATATGGGTTTGAACGCGTAGAAGCGAATGGGGGGCCGCAGGTGCGAGACCTTGGCCACATAAGCTGCAGGTCGGGGGTTGAGTGCAAGTCCATAGATGCGGATCCATAATTGCAAAAGCGGTGCTGCAGAAGCGGCTAAACGAACCGCAGAAGCGGAACCATTGGCAGTGCATATTAATTTAAGGGTTCACAATTTTTCTTCATTTTGAACATTTCTCGCTCGGGATTGGATGATTTTTGAGAGGATTTTCGAGGGGTTCTTCGCTTGTGGTTAAATTTGGTCAATAATTTCATTTTCCCATTGAATTCCCCACCTAGATTGTGTAGTTTTGAGGTGTAATTTTGGGAGTTGAGGCTAGGGATTTGGAGAGTTTAAATTGGAGATTTTGGGTGTCGATATGATGTTGAATTTTGATAAATTTGGCATAGTTAGACTCGTGGTTGAATGAGCTTCCGGATTTTGTGACTTTTATTGGATTTCGAGACGTGGGCCTGGGGGCCGTCTTTTGAGATGACTTATTGACTTTAGACTAATAACTTAGTATTTTCTTATAGAATTGATTCCTTTAGACCGTGTTAATTGTATCGAACTATTTGTGGCTAGATTCGAGGCATTTGGAGGCCGATTCGCGAGGCAAGGACATGTTGGAATAGGGATTTGCACGAGTTGAGGTAAGTAACAGTTATAAATTTGGTTCTGAGGGTATGAAACCCCGTATAATATGTCATGTGATGGGTTTTGAGGTGACGCACATGCTAGGTGATGGGTGTGCGCGTGCATCATAGGAAATGTGACTCGGTCAATTCTATTGAACTGTATAGTTGAATAATTAGTTTTTATCTGTATATTTCCCATGTGTTATAGAAATTGAACTACAAATCATGTTAGAAATCATGTTTAGGCCATGTGTTGGGACTGTAGGAACCCACGGAGGTCGTGTCACATGTTGAATTATCTGCTAAATTGCTGTTTTGTTCTCAGTCACAGTTTTACTTACATATTATATCTTAGTCTCTATTGTTCCTTATTGATACAATATATCTTTGCTGTTTGGGCTGATTATCATGATTATTGAGAGGTCGAGAGACTGGAGAGATTGATGACTGAATGAAACCGAGGGCCTGATTGTAAGGATATTTATGGGAGAGGGTTGCACGTCGCAACATGTTTTGTTGATTTATGCCATGACTGGCTTGTTATAGCGCTTTGGCTGAAGGAGCCCCTCCGGAGTCTGTACACCCCCAGTGAGTGCAAGTACCTATTAAGTGCGAGTGTGAGTGTGAGTGTCGAGTGTCTGGGAGGAATGAGCTGAGAGATTGTGAGGAATGAGTGACTGTGAGGTTGGAGTTAATCGGAGGACTGAATGACTATTACACTGAGAATATGCACTTGATTTCATTACTGCTGTACTTCAGCTGGCATATATCACTGTCATGAAATTCATGAGAGGTACTATATCTTGTTCTAATTGAACTTGACATGAATTAACTGTTTTAGCTTTAAATGTCGAACATGAAAGCATACCTATTTTCCTATATTGAACTTTTCTATAATTAAACTGTATGCGTGAAGCTCGTCACTACTTTCAGTCTAATAGTTAGTCTTGTTACTTACTAAGTTGGTTGTACTCACGCTACACCCTGCACTTCGTGTGCATATCCAGGTGTTTCCGACACGGTAGGTGTTGATTATCTGCGCAACTTGATCATTTGGAGATTTCAAAGTAGCTACCCGACATTCGTAGACCTTGACTCTCCCTCCCTATCTTTCAGCTTTATGTATTTAGTTTCAACTTTTCATAGACAGTATTTTTAGACTTGTGTTGTATAGACGCTCATATGCTTAGTGACAACCTAGTTTTGGGAATTTTTGTATTGAGTTTTGACTTTCTATCCAATTTATGAGAGTGTTAATGATTTAAACCCGTGTCATTTCATTTTTCATTTAAAAGTGTTGGAAAGGTTTTGAGGTGTCGGCTTGCCTAGTACCATATTGGGCACCATCACGACAGGATAAGTTTTGGGTTCTGACAAGTTGGTATCAGAGCCGAGGTTACATAGGTCTTACGAGTCATGAGCAGGTTTAGTAGAGTCTTGCGAATCGGTACAGAGACGTCTGTACTTATCTTTGAGAGGCTGTCGAACCCTTAGGAAACTTCACATTTTTGTATTCTTGTCATGTGGATTTATTGATTCTGGGAACTAAACTTCTATTGTTATATTATCTCACAGATGGTGAGGACACGTGCTATTGGACAGGACGGATAACCACCAGTGCCACTAGCTACGTCTATGAGAAGTTGAGGTTGCCGTAGGGGTCGCGATAGGGGCTGAGGTGAAGCTCATACAATAGCTAGAGCAGCTCCTGTAGATGCACCAGTCGCTCCAACCCTGGAGCAGGTACCATATACGATTTAGCTAATGGGGACAACTCAGGCACCAGCTCTGCCCATTGTTATTCCAGGCCTTCAGGAGGCTTTGGCTCAGATTTTGACTGTGTGCACTAGCCTTGCTCAGGCAGTTTCTGTTAAGGCCATGCCAGCCACTTCTCAAGCTGGGGGAGGTACTCAAAATCCCTCCGCCCCTACTCCAGATCAAGCTATGCAGCGACTTCAGACACCGGGGGCACTAGCAGAGCAGCCGGTTGCAGCTGCTCAGGCCTATGTGGGTCTAGTTATGACTAATGATGAGTATAGGAGACTAGAGATATTTGGGAGGCTTCAACCTCTATCATTTAGCGGGGCCGATTCAAGGGATGCCTAGGGCTTCTTAGATAAATGCCAGTAGATTCTTTGCACAACGGGCATTTTGGAGAATAGTGGGATCTCGTTCACTACGTTTCAATTTACTGGTGCTGCCATCAAATGGTGGGACGCTTATGAGAGGTGTAGGCCGGTTGGTGAAGCACCACTTACATGGCATGAGTTCTCTATTCTCTTCTTGGAGAAGTTTGTGCCGCAATCTCATAGGGAGGAGCTGCGCAGACAGTTTGAGCAGCTACGTCAGGATGGCATGTCTGTGACCCAGTACGAGATAAGGTTTTTCAGAGCTAGATCATCATGCAGTTTGGTTGGTTCCCACTGATAGGGAGAGTATTAGGAGGTTCATTGATGGCCTCATATATCATCTGCTGTTTCTTATGACTCGTGAGAGGGTATCTAGTGCTACTTTAGATGAGGTTGTTGATATTGCTCAAGAGATAGACATGGTCCATAGTCAGGAGAGTGAGGGGTGGGAGGTCAAGAGGCCTCGAGGTTTAGGTGGTTTTAATGATATTCCTTCTAAGGGTCAGTTCTACCACAATAGGGGTCGTCCTTATAGGCACGCTCAGATGACTCGTCCCGTTCATCGTGTTACATCATCCAGTCATAGTTATTACAGTGCTCATCAGGGTCAATAATCTCTCAGTGCCCTTCCTACTCAGAGTTCGTCCTATGCTCCATCCATTTAGGGTTCATCTATGCCAGGTCTTTCTAGTAGTTATCCCGGTACTCGGGGCCTCCTTCTGTCCCCACCACCATCAATATGGAGTTACTTTGAGTGTGTGGAGTTTGGGTATATGTGGAGGTAGTGTCCTCATTACCCGGGAGGTCCAGTGTAGCAGATGAGTCAGGCTACGACTTCTGCACTAGTTACTTTACCACCTTCCCAGCCAGCTCGGGGTGGGGTCCAGGAAGCTAGAGTTCGCCCTAGAGGGGGAGGCCGATCAGATGGTGATCAGACCCGATTCTATGCTATTCCTTCCAGGCAAGATGCTGTTGCTTCAGATGTAATGATCACATGTATTGTCTTGGTATGCAACATGGATGCTTTTATATTATTTGACCTTAGTTCCACTTACTCGTATCTATCATCATATTTTGCTCATTATCTGGATATGCCCTATCAGTCCTTAGTTTTATCTATTCGTGTATGCCAGTGGGCGATACTATTATTGTGGATTGTATATATCGATCATGTGTGGTGTTTATTGGGGGGATTAGAGACTAGAGTTTATCTCTTATTGCTTAGTATGGTTGATTTCGATGTGATCTTGGGGATGGATTGGTTGTCTCCATGTCATGCTATGCTGGATTGTCATGCTAAGAGCATGGTGTTAGCGATGCTGAGTTTTCCAAGGATCAAGCAGAGATTTTCTCTAGATTATGTTACCAGCAGGGTGATTTCATATTTGATGGCTCAACGGATGGTCGGGAATGAATGTTTATCTTATTTGGTCTTTGTGAGGGATGTTGGTGCTGATACCCCTACTATTG
The DNA here is from genome assembly GCA_026770625.1 of Nicotiana glauca. Taxonomy (NCBI): domain Eukaryota; kingdom Viridiplantae; phylum Streptophyta; class Magnoliopsida; order Solanales; family Solanaceae; genus Nicotiana; species Nicotiana glauca. The sequence goes on from MU788840.1 coordinate 23,140, forward strand.
ATTCGACTAGCTTCAGGGAGTGAGGGTGTTCTCTAAGATTGATTTGAGGTTTGGGTATCACTAGTTGAAGATTTGGGACTCGGATAATCTAAAGACATCAGTCAAGACGAGTTACGGTCATTATGAGTTCCTTGTGATGTCTTTTGGGCTGACCAACGCCCCAACAATATTCATGCATCTGATGAACAATGTATTTCAGCCTTATCTCGACTCATTTGCCATAGTATCATTGATGATATCCTGGTGTACTCTTGTAGCCAGGAGGAGCATGCCCAGCATTTGAGGATTGTGTTGCAGTAGTTGAGGGAGGAGAAACTTTATGCCAAGTTCTCTAAGTGCGTGTTTTGGCTTAGTTCAATGTCGTTCTTGGGGCACATGGTGTCTAGTGAAAGGTTTTAGGTAGATCTAAAGTTGATAGAGATGGTTCAGATTTGGGCCAGACCGTCCTCAGCTACGGAGATTTGAAGTTTTTTTAGCTTGGCCGATTATTATCATCGCTTTTTAGAGGGTTTCTCATCTATTGTATCACCTTTAACCAAATTGACCCAGAAGGGTGCTACTTTCACGTGGTCAGATGAGTGTGAAGAGAGCTTTCAGAAGCTCGAGACTGCTTTGACCACAACTCCAGTTCTAGTTTTACCTTCAGCTTCAGGCTCTTATACAGTGTGTTGTGATGCTTCTCGGATCAATATCGGTGTGTCTTAATGCAGGAGGTTAGAGTGATCTCTTATGCTTCATGTCAGTTGAAGCCTCATGAGAAGAACTACCCTGTTCATGATTGGAGTTTTCTACCATCGTTCATGCATTGAAGATTTGGAGGCATTACTTCTATAGTGTGTCGTGTGAGGTGTATACGGATCATCGGAGTCTCCAACACTTGTTCAAACAAAAGAATCTAAATTAGAGGCATCAGAGACGGTTGGAGATGCTAAAAGACTATGATATCTCTATTCTGTATCATCTCGGGAAGGCCAATATGGTGGATGATGCCTTGAGTAGGAAGGTGGTGAGTATAGGTAGCCTTGCATTCATTCTTGTTGGTGAGATACCTCTTGCAGTTGATGTTCAGGCCTTGGCCAACCACTTCGTGAGCTTAGATGTTTCGGAGCCCAATCGGGTTCTAGCTTGTGTGGTTTCTTGTTCTTCCTCATATGATCGCATCAGAGAGCGCCAATATGATGATCCCCATTTGCTTGTCCTTGAGGACACGGTTCAGCACGGTGATGCCAAGGTTGTTACTATTAGCGATGATGGGGTGTTGAAGATGCAGGTCAGATTTGTGTGCCTAATATAGATGGGATACGTGAGTTGATTCTTAAGAAGGCCCACAGGTTGCGGTATTTCATTTATCCAAGTGCCATGAAGATGTACCAGGACTTAAAGCAGAATTATTGATGGAGGAGAATGAAGAAGGATATAGTGGGTTTTGTAGCTCGATGCCTAAACTGTCAATAGGTGAAGTATGAGCATTAGAGACCAAAAAAATTGGCTTCTTTTTGTTTTTCCATTTTTTGAATAGAGAAAGAGTCAAAACTAAAGGTATGCTCTCTAGAATATTTGCTCGGAGATTTTTTTTTCACTTGGTCGCCTGGTATCTTGAAACATCTTTGCTTGCGGGGGTAGGAGCGGAAAGAGCGGTTCGCGAAAGAATCATGTGGCACGGTGAAAGGTTTCTTGTTGGGGATTCCGACCCTCTAGGTCTCCACCTACTTGTGGAATAAGGGGGTTCCTTGATATTAAGGTGTCAAGACGGTCGAAGAAGGCCACAGGTGGAAGCAACCGGGGTAGAAGTTAAGTTTCTATTGAATTGCATAAGATCCTTTTGAATAGAAGATGCCTATGAAAAAGAATTTTTTCCTTCCTTATTTGAGACTAATGGGACATTTTGATCCCCCGATTCAGAGGCTTGAGATTCTAGAGTGGAAATGGGAGCGTATCAAGCATGGATTTTTTTACTTGGGCTCCCACCAACTTCGAGAAAGTTTGATGCTATTTGGGTGATTGTGGATCGCTGACCAATTCCGCACACTTCATTATAGTTGGGACTACTTATTCTTTGGAGCGATTAGCTGAGATTTACATTAGCGAGATCGTTCGCCTTCACGGTGTGCCAGTGTCCATCATTTTAGACCGGGGCACGCAGTTTACATCACAATTTTGGAGCGCCGTGCAATGAGAGTTGGGCACCCAAGTTGAGTTAACTATAATATTTCACCCTCAGACGGATGGACAGTCCGAGCACACTATTCAAATATTGGAGGATATGATACGCACTTGTGTCATAGATTTCGGGGATTTATGGGATCAGTTTCTGCCACTCGCGGAGTTTGCCTATAATAATAGCTACCGGTTGAGCACTCAGATAGTTCCATATGAGGCTTTGCATGGGAGGCGGTATCGATATTCGATGGGTTGGTTTATGTCGGGTGAGGCTAGGCTATTGGGTACTGTAAGTACTTCCCAGTTAGTAGTGGTGCTAAGAGGCATGGGAGACAAGTTACAGAGGCCCAAAGAAATGAGATCAGATCCTAGCAAAAGAAGCCATGACTTTTGGTGTGAATTTCATAATGTTCACGGGCATAGAACGGCAGATTGCAGGCTCCTACACGCAGGGGTTGATTATCTACAATATATTAAAAGTAGGAACCTCTTTATGCAAAAGTTAAATTACTAAATTACCCTCCCTTTTTATTAAATTATACAAAATTACGTTAATATGTTAAAAAAAGCCCTAAAATAAATCTCTTTAAGCAGACGCAACGTTTCCTCTCCCAAAGACGTCTGTTGCGACGAAAGCTAACAAGGATCATCTTCTCCAATAATTTTGTCATAGAAATTTTCTCCCAATCTACACTCTTCTCTATTGAACAACACGTATGAGACGTGAACTCTTCTTCAATCAATTCTTTATCTTTTAGAATTAGTCTTCTCCTACCCATAGTTTTCTCCAAAATTCGTCGTCTACCAGATATTCAGTGCAATTACTATTTCTCACTATCCGGTATTTATCTCTGGTAAAGTTTTGATGTAAGTTCCTTGATTTTATTTTATCCGTTGATATATTTGCACCTTCATTGGTTTTCGAATCATCACTTACAATTGAAATGGTTATGATTTGGAGATGTGTAAGCGTGTAATGAAGTTAAAAATATTTCAAGTCTTCAATACAGTTTACTTGAATTTGTATTTTTATGTCTCCTCTGTAGCTTGAGTTAACTGTTATTGCTGCAATTTTTAAATATAACCTCTATAAAAAAATTTATAAGCTCTTCTTTTAATTCTTATATAAATGGTTAGTATGATAACTCCGAATCAAAGAAACTCAGTGTATGGTGTGAGTTAAAATATCTTAGTGATGATGATGTGACGGAAGCTGATTCTTGTATAACATATAGTGTAGTATTGGAATAAATAGTTTCTAACGAAGAAATGGCAGAAGAAATCAAACAGATTTTGATAAGAAAAAAGTTTATGAAAAATTATCACTATCTCGTTGATCATTATGTGAAAAAGTCTAGAAAAAATAATTAATATCTCGTTGATCAACACGTGAAAGATGAATTTTTGGAAGAATTCATATATTTGTGAACAAGCTATTGACCATTTTTATTATTTGTTACTAAGAGCTAAGCAAACCAAAGTCTTGAGAAGTTGTTGAGAAGATCAAAAAATGATAAAAGAAAAGAAGGAAAAACATTAAGGAGTCAATAGTAATAGGTGTCAGACTACTGAAAATTGAAAATAGTGTTAGTGCCTCCTTCATGAATATTAACAATGAGTTTTTTAACATTGTATGGAAATACTTGCAACACTTTTCGCTTTTAAGGAAATTTGCAGCCTATAATCCTGAATCTGTATTAAAATTATTTCTGTCACATCCACGTTTAAAAGGATCTTCGTTAAACAGAAAATCGTTATAAAATATTAAACTGTCCTTTTGTCTATAAATTTGCTCATGTTCACGGTTTACAGAAAGTGGCTAAATCAATTTTTTTTCTTCTTTCTGTCCATTTTCATGTGTCTATATATTACGAAAAATATCTAAATAGCATGTTATATTCTTGCTTAGTTCTATCTATTTTCATATATGTCGATATAACTGCTATAGAGAAACTTATTCAATAAGTTAATTTTAATTAAAGGCATTTGACATCTCTTGTATGCTCATTCTATTATAATTGTCCTTTGATTAGATATTTTAATTGGACGCTAATTTCGGAACCTATTGAATGCTTATGTTATTTGTTACGATCCCAGTTCGCCCTCCGTGAACTATCATGACGGCACCTAGCCTCTACGACTAGGTAAGCCTAACAAATTATGAAAAAAGAAACAACAGAATAGAACTAGCCAAAACTGCAGAAATAACAAAATGAAGCCTTTAAGTTGCCGCTCGGCATATACAATGAAATTACATTTTCCAAAACCCGGAATCTCATGAAATCACAAGCTATGAAATAATTACGAGATGTTCTAACTCCAGAGTGTCTAAGCAAAAAAAAAATGTACAGAAAGGCTATAACTAAAAGAGAGAGAGTAGATAGGAACTCCTCGTTCTGCGGACGCAGCAGATATACCTCAAAGTCTCTAGAGATCGCCTCCCCTCGCTAACGATATGGCTGAGTCGATGTACCTGGATCTGCACATGGAAAACATATGCAAGAAAGGATATGAGTACACCACAGCGGTACCCAGTAAGTGCCAAGCCTAACCTCGGTAGCGTAGTAACGAGGAAGGTCAAGGCCCTACCGGTTATCAATATATAAGACAAAGTAAGATAGTGTAAGGTGCAATAGTATAATAAAAAAAATATCAGTAATGAGAAGAAAAACAGACAATACACACTCAGTACACAGAAATATCGATAGGGGATCTCCCTGGATCCTGTCCCATAGTCCCAAACGTAAATACTCGGGAATCTTTCAGTATCCCAGTGATCTCTCAGTATCCTCAATATATGTGCTGGGGATCTCTTGGTATCCCGAGGATCTCTTAGTATCCTTAATATATATGCTGGGGATCTCTTAGTATCCCGAGGATCTCTTATTATCCTCAATATATGTGCTGGGGGATCTCTTGGTATCCCGCACTGCAGTCCAAATCAATATATGTGCCAGGAATCTCCAGGAATACTCATCCATAGTCCCAAAATAAAACACAACAATCTCAAAGAAAGAATCCACAATTTTATTCAAGTCCATACCAAGAAAATAGAGATTTCTATTCTAACATGCTTCATGGAATTCATATAAACAGTTTAAGCAGATGGGACAGTTAATTCAGTTAGGCATGCTTCCCTACTACACAATAGGTTAAAGTACAAGTAATGTTCAAGAAGAAAGAAAATATGGTTAATTTAATTAATGAAACAGGTTTCCAATAATTAGCATGTGTACACATTAATCACCTCAGTACACGATATTCATATAACAACAATACCAAATCCTAGGGGGAATGTCTACCATACAAGGTTAGACAAGCCACTTACCTCGAACCCGCTCATCAACTCAATACCACGTTCTTGCCATAAGTATCCGACTCCGAATGGCCCAAATCTATTCAAAGTAATTGCATAATGTAAATAACACTTCAAATAACTAATTCAACTACTTAATTCTAAGCTAATACGCGAAATTAGGAAAAATAACCAAAATGTCTTCCGGGCCCACGACTCGGAATCGGGTAAAATTTATGGATTATGAACCTCCATTCACTCACGAGTCTAACCATACCAACATTATCCAAATCCGATGTCAAATCCCCAATCAAAACTCGAAAATTAGGCTTAAGAACTTTTTCCAAATTTTTTTCCAATTTCTCACCTCAATTCCGAAATTAGCTGATGAATTCATGTTTAGACTAGTGAGTTATAAGCAAAAAGGAGTTAAGAATCATTACCCGCAAACTCCCCCCGAAAATCTCTCCAAAATTCGTCTCCTACCGAGCTCCCAATTCAATTTTGTGATATGAATTCAAAACCCTTAATTTTGAACTTTATGTTCTGCCCAGACGCGGCCTTAATCGCGAATGCGGAAGCTCCCACGCGATCGCGAAGAGCAACTTCGCTGACCTCCAAATTAACTCTATGCGAACGCGATAATCCCTATGCGATTGTGATGCTGCACTACTTAGATCTACGCGATCGCAGTTGACCTCATGCGATCGCGAAGAGCAACTTCCCCTCCTCATTTGTCTCATTTCTTCCTCTTTGCGAACACCGCGTAGCCCACACGTTCGCGATTTAACTTCTGCCAATACTGCGTGTTCGCACTCCCTTTCCCGCGATCGCATAGAACAAATTTTCCTATGCATTATCTAAGACTTCGCGATTGCGAGCCTCCTCACATGATCGCGATGAAGAAAAGTGTGCAACAGAAAACCAGAAAAATCTGATCCTTCTCCAAGTCCAAAAACGGTTCCGTTGAGCATCCGAAATACACCCGAGGCCCCCGAGACCTCAACCAAACATGCCAACCAATCCTAAAACATCATTCAAACTTGTTCCAACCTTTGGAACGTTCAAAACAACATCAAAATATCAATTTAGCATCGGATTCAAGCCTGAGAACTCCAAAAACTCTCAAATTACGCTTTCGATCAAAAAGTCTATCAAACCTAGTCCGAATGATCTGAAATTTTGCAAGCACATCACATTCATCACTACGGAGCTACTCCAACTTGTGAAATTCCATTCCAACCCCGATATCAAAATATCACTATCGAACCAGAAACTTCAAAAATTTCACTTTTCATTTCAAGCCTAAATAAGCTATGGACCCCCAAAACACAATCTAAACACGCCGCTAAGTCCGAAATCACCCAACGAAACTAACAAAACTGATGGAATTCCATTCCGAAGTCATCTTCATACTTCTCCGACTACGGTCCAATTTCTAAAGCTTAAGCTCTCTTTTAGGGACTAAGTGGCCCAAAATACTCCGAAATTCAAAACAAAACATCCCAACAAATCAAAATAGCAGAAACAAATATGAAAAAAATAGTTAATAGGAAATCGTGACGTAAATTCTTAAAATGACCGACCGGATCGTTACATTATTCTAATTTCACTTGATGTTTCTATAAACAATAGTTCATATATGCAGCTCCAAAGACAGTGATATTAAGAGGTCTTGGTTAACATAATTATATAACGAAGGGAAAGTATATGGAGCAATAAAAGATTTTTTATCCAATTATATTGGAAAAAGTATTCTACAGAAAAGTACTATTCTCCTACCACCAATAATTATTTTATATAGTACTTCAAGGTTTTCAACTATAGTATGCCGCCTTCTCGATATGTAACTTTTTACACCTTTTAGAAGAAGCTCTTCTCATTTGATAGTTAATACATTTGATATTTTTGCTAAAAAATAGTTTATATCCGGGAAATTATTAGCTATGTCCATTTAGAAATAGCTCATTACAAAAATTGGTCAATTGATAAAATATTACTAATATTAGCCAAAATGGCCAATAAACTATTTGTAGCAAAAAATATCAAATTTTTACTTTCTTTTGAGTGGGTGCTATTAGAATAGATTGGGTATATCTTAAGGAGCTTGAATCTCAGTTTTGGGATGATTTGGTGAAGTTTTGAGGTGGTTTGAATTGAAAATTCGAAGTAAAAACTGGAAAAAAAATGATACGTGTATCACAGTGTATCACATATGTATCATATTTGTATCGATTGTGTATCACATGTATATCCATGTATATCTGTGTGTGAGATACATGCGTGATACATGTTTGATACATGTGTCACAGAAGAATTTTTTAACATCGATTTAATTATGAATTTTGATACAAAACCAGTCCAAATCACCTCCAATCTTCCTCAAATTTTGTATATTGACTTATCTATATGTTTTCAATGAATTTCGACTATACCCATTAAAAAAATTCATTGTTTGTTTCGATTTTTTGAATATTGGCTTAGAGGTTGGTAAGTTAAACTGATATGGGACATTTCTGTAACTTTCCTTTATATCCCTCATTCCAATATTAATTAGTTTAGTTCTCTTCTAACAGGTTCAAATTCCCAGCAGTACCCGCTTAAAAAATTGGTAATACTACACATTTTATTTAGTCCGCATTTGGATTGACTTATTTTAAGTGCTTTTAAGTCAAAATCACTTTTAAGTCATTTTGTAGTGTTTGGACTTTGGATAGAGTAAAAAAGTGATTTTAAGAACTGTTTTAAGCTAAAATAAAAAAACCAAGCCAAAAGCTAGAATTCCCAACTTATGACTTAAAAGATATTTTGGCTTAAAAGTTACTTAAAATAAGCACATCCAAACGGAATCTTATTATGGTTATTCCATTATTGTCACTACATCAATAAGAATTATTGCCATCACAAATTGTTCATAATTTTACTTAGCTGAAGACTTTCTAAAAAATATTAAGTTACACTTTTGTTCTGTAAATGTACGCAAGTTCACGGTTCACAAAAGTATCTAATCAAAGTTTGTTGTATTCTCTCTACCCATTTTCATATTTTTCGATATAACTATTGTAGCGAAGCTTAAAGGCATCTGCATCCAACATCTCTTGTATGCTCATGCTATTAAAATAGTCCTTTGAGTAATATTTTGCAAACTGGACATTTTAAGGATCTATTATATACTTATGCTCTTTTGATTTCACTTGATGTTTTCGTAAACAATAATTTATGTTGCTAGATCCAATATTAATTAGTTTAGTTCTATTCTAACAGGTTCGAATTTCCAGGAATACTTGCTCAAATAATTGGTAAAACTACACTTCTTAGTTATTACGGTTATTTCAATGTGTGCACTATCTTAATAAAATTTACTGCTAGCACAAATTGTTAATATTTTACGAACCTTTTGTCGTTTAAAGCTATTGTCTATGTGTAATAATTTTATATTTGTTATCTATAATTTAATAATTATACAAAAATCAAAGGTACGAAGGTGTTCTCAAAACTCTTATATTAGTTGATGAAGAGGTAATGTCATTTTACATTTGTTATCTATAATTTAATAATTTATATTGTGTTTGTTTATAACCTAAAACGTTGGTTGCATCTATAATAGGGGATAAAGATCAAAGCAACACTTTTCAATGAGCAGGTAGAAAAGTGGAAGGACTTTGTTGAATACAAAAAGAGTTACTATATTATCGGTGGCTATCTAGATCGTGTCAATCCGAACTACACCTCTATTCACAAAGAAGTGATAATTGTTTTTATTGACAACACTATCATAAAGAACATTCTTGTTATGACAGAACACCCGAAACGGATGGAAGGAACATTTACGAGAATATTGTCTATAAAGAAGTATTAGGTGAGATACACTCAATTATAAAGTTTTAACCTCATAAAATCTTGAATAAATATGCAAACCACGTGTATCTAACTACATTTTCATCGTTCATATTTGTAGGTTAAGACGGATAATTTATTTGACGATGATCCCCAATGATCATTCATAAAACTTATACTATATTCTTTCATGTATACTTATTCAAATATAATTTTAATATTTGCGATATTATTTACGATAACAAGTACTACTAAATTAGGCGTACACGTGCAATACACTTACCAAAAAACTAGTTTATTGAAAAAAGGTTATCTCACTGATCTATTTAGTGAGAAAGTTAAGCAATCTTATATGAAGAACATGGAAGAGCCACCGAAACCCCCGTCACCAAAGAGTATAATGAACGTAATAACTGGGGGTGAGGAGGTTAATGGAATAACATATACAATAGCAAGAGAACAACTAAAATATCAGTGAGTCAGTGAAAGAAAATTCGACAAGTCTTAGAGGAATAAAGCATAATGTTCGATGATGAGGATGCAGATACCTTGTTCATACCTCACAACGACACACTAATACTTTCTTTTACTTGATCATGATACTAATGTGAAATAATTTTTGATTGATCCAGGTAGCTCAATGAATATTATACTACTATAAGTGGCCAGCGAACTGCAAGTAGCTGATCGTGTTATACCCAAGACTTGATCTTTGTCTAGGTTTGATAATTAAAGTGTCATAAAAAAGGGAGATATTACGTTATTCACATTCACCGAAGGTGTAATCAATGATACCAAATTGCAAGTGGTGGATGCATACATGGCTTACAACATGATTTTAGGGAGGTCGTGGATTAATGATATGGATGTGGTACCATCGGATTTTCACCAATATATCAAATTTCTGTCACAATGGAAAATTTATCAAATCAGTGGAGATCAATGAGGAGTAAAAGAAACCAAAACGGTGGCTGTGGTAAGTGAAAAATCCAAGGATGGAGAAGAAAATAGCAACTACAGTGACCATGTGAGGAGAATATGCTTTCTACCTCAACTGAAGATACGAGGAACAAAGCAGATATGGATGTAAGACCTGATATGATTCAGTAACCATATGAGACTGAAATTATCTAAACAACCATAGAAGAACTCGAAGCTATTATCTTGTTCATTCACTGGCCTAAGAGAAAAGTGTATGTTGGGATGAACTTAAGCCCAGAGTTAAAAAGTAAGTTAATTAAATTTTTACGCATTAATGATAATTATTTTGCCTGGTCTTATTCAGACATGACAGGTATTCCACCGAAGATAATGACTCATAAGATAAATAAATACCCATTACACCCAATGGTGAAAAAAAAGCAGAGAAAGCAGCAAGCATTCAAAAATTATGTAATTCAGGTGGAGGTAATTACACTCTTAAAAATTGGTTCAATTCGTGAGATAAAATACCCTGACTGGTTAGCAAATACTGTGATAATTCCTAAAAAGAATAGTAAATGGCGAGTATAGATAGTTTATACTTATTTAAATAAGGTATGTCCTAATGATTCATTTCCTTTACCATATATAGTTCAACTAATTGATTCTACTGCTGGTTATGAACTTTTAATCTTTTTAGATGCTTATTCTAGGTATAATCAAATTAAATTGGATCTCAAAGAAGAGGAAATTTTTTTATTAAAGACAGAGGTACTTATAGTTACAAAGTCATGCATTTTGTTTAAAGAATGCTGGAGCTACGTACCAAAGATTGGTACTAAATACTTCAAGAACATTTGGCAAAAATCATGGAAGTACACATTGATGACATGCTAGTGAAATTAATGCAAATGGATGATCATCTCAGGCATTTGAATGAAACCTTCTCCATTATTTGCAAGTATAATATGAAGCTGAACCTAGAGAAACGCGACTTTGGTTTGGCATCAAGTAAGATTTTGTTTTTTTATATTTTTAACAGGGGAATTTTGGTAAATTCAACTCAGATTAAAGCAATCAAAGAAATACCGGAGGTGCTTATAAGTAAAAAGGAATTACAAAGGCTAAATAGGAGAATAACATCTTTTGAAAGATTCACGTCTAGATCCTTAGAGAAATGTTTCAGAATTTTCTCATTGTTAAAAAGGAAAAAAGTTCGAGTGGACGGATGACAACTAGTAAGCATAGAAAGATTTAAAAGCTTATCTTTCAAAGCTGCCTTTGTTATCAAAGTCAAGGGATGAGGAAAGATTACTCATTTATTTAGATGTATATGTGTCACGATCCAAAATCTGACCCGGTCGTGATGGTGCCTATCGTAGAACTAGGACACCTACTTACTTCCTTTTTTCCATTTTTATTCAATTATTACTTACGAAAGCATCAAGTTTCAAACCAGAATCTAACATTCATAATAGAAATGTCTAACACTGCGGAATAAAATACAATCTTCGACCCTAGGTAGCACTAGTCATGAGCAAACTAATACAACTGTCTGAAAATATAAATTCCGAAATAGTCTAAATACATAAAATAAATAAAACTGGAGGAAGATAGGGAAGGAGAAGGTGGAACTGCGGTCGCCAAGAAACTACCTCGCGATCTCCAAGTGATAGTCCGCACAAAGATACTCAGCAGCCGCTACCATGCTCCGAGATGCATGGATCTGCATACAAGGTGCAACGAGTAACGCGAGTACACCAACTCAGCAAGTAACAAGTCCAACGTATGGACTGACAGGTAGTGATAGAACAAAACTCAACAGGAAATTTAACAGTAAGTGGAATAGAAATGTAGATATGCTTACAACTCAAATAAACTCAACGATAAATAGAAGCAACTGATTAAATAAGAGCTCGACACACAGAGAATTCATAATGTACCAATGCAAAGCTAACATGATCAAGGTTTCCACAATCTCTACTCACAAGTGCTCAACCATTCGGTACTGTATATGACTGTCCGGCCTAGGGAAGATCCATCCCGAAAAATACATCACTAATCGTAGTCATCCAGTACCGAGTACACAGGCCAATCCAGCCTCACGGAGAATATCCATCTCCCAGTATAGTACTTCAGACAAATCAATGTCCAGGGAAATTCATCCGTCCCTCAGTTTAATCATCCACTGCGCTCATTGGGGGTGTAAAGACTCAGAAGGGGCTTCTCTGAGCCCAAGCACTATATCAATGCCAGCGACGACATGATTAATATCATTGCTGCGGCGTGCAACCCGATCCTATACTGTCAATCAATACTCGGCTCTCTCCCTCACTCAGTCAATACTCTCTAGTCTTATATACAGGGCTAAGATGTCATAATACAGGCCCAAACAATGATATGATATGCCAAATAGCAACAAACGAGATTGAAGCATGGTATAATATGCATGAACATGACTGAGTATAAAGTAAACATGAGTCTAATGGCATGATACCAGGAAACGACCTCTCGGGTCTCAACAGTACTGGCGTTAAGCCTTAACATGATAATTAACATGATTTACAACTCAACAGCTAGATCACATAATCACAACATAGATATCAATAATAATTAACCTAAGCAACGCTCTCGAATGATCCAGGCCACATTTCTCACAGTGCACGCTCATACGCCCATCACTTGGTATAACGTCACCTTCATAACAATCATAAAACACATCGTTTGGGGTTTCGAACCCGCAGTTCCAAGGTTGAAACCGTTACTTACCTCAAGCCAAGCCAAAACTCTAACCCTCGACACCTTTTCCTCTCGAATCGGCCTCCGACTGCCTCGAATCTAGTCAAAATCAGTATATAATCATCAAAATATGCAAAGGGAACAAAGCGCACCCAAAAACAATCAAAATACAATGCGAATCCCGAAATTAACCAAACTCGACCCCCAGGGCCACATCTCGGAATTCGCTAAAATTTATATCAATAGGTTCCTTATCTCCCCACGAGTTCATACATATCAAAAGCATTAAAATCTGACTACAAATGGACCCTCAAATCCTTGCTCAAAAGTCTCCAATTCTAAAGTCTTAGTTTTCCTAAATTTTAACCCTTAATTTCCATAAATTACAAGCCTAATCTGTGGATAACACCATAGAAACAAGTTTTAGGTTCAAGAATCTTAACTCAATGAATCTCCCTTGAATTCCCTCTTCAAAATCGCCCAAAAGCCCCCAAAAACATGTTTAAAAATGGTGAAACCTCTGAAAATCGCGAAGGAGAAATTGTATACATTCTGACCCAGGGATTCCGCACCTGCAATCCTTTTATCTGCTTCAGCGGTTTTCACTTAAGTCGCCAAAATCGCATCTGCGATGCACTGCCCGCACCTGCGCCATCGCATGTGCGTCTCCTCAACCTCTTCTGCAGCTCCAGCCTTCCAAGGCTCTTTCCACTTCTGCGGCCTCCCAAACGCAGATGCGGTTATGACATCAGCCCCAACACTTCCGCTGCCATTTCCAAATTCAATCCTTTCGTCAACCATCCGAAATCACTCCGAGGCCCCCGGGAACTCAACCAAAGGCACCGACAAGCCATATACCACCATCCAAACTTATACCAATCCTCAAAACACCTCGAATAACACCAAATCAACCAAAACACATCATATTCAAGCGTAAGGTTCTCAAAATCTTGCAAATTATGCTTTTGATCAAAAAGTCTATCAAACCACGCCCGAATGACCTGAAATTTTGCACAAACATCCCAAATGACACAAAGGAACTACGCCAACTTCCGCAATTCCATTCCGACCGATATATCAAAATCTCACCTACCAACCAGTAAATGCTAAAATTCAACTTTTGCCAATTACAGACCTCCAAAACACATTCTAATCACGCTCCTAAGTCTCAAATCACCTCTCGAAGCTATCTGAATCATCAGAAATCACATCCGAGCCCTCTAACACATTAGTCAATATCCGGTTGACTTTTTCAACTTAAGCTTCCTTAAAAGAGACTAAGTGTCTCAAACCTTACCAAATTTCTTTTGAACCTGAGCCAACCGACCCGATCACACATAGTACCGATAAACAAAGCAATAAAAAGTTGAAATGGGGAAAACGGAGCGGTAACTCATGAGACGATTGGCCGGGTCATCACATATACTCCCTTTCTTAGACAAATGTTCGTCCTCGAACGAGTCAAGAAACATACTTCAATCCTCAAACAGGTGAGGATATCTGCTCTGCATCTCCCACTCGGACTCCCAGGTAGCCTCCTCCACGGGCCGACCTCTCTACTACACCTTCACTGGAGCTATATTATTTGATCTCAACTTCCGAACCTGAAGCTGCAAAATAGCTGCTGGCTCCACATCATAGGTCAAATCAACATCTAACTGAACCGTGCTAAAATCTAAAACATGAGACGGATCCCCAATATACTTCCGGAGCATAGAAATATGAAATACCGAATGCACACTTGACAAGTTGGGTGGCAAAGCAAGCTCATAAGTCACCTCCCAAATCCTTCGAAGTACCTTAAAAGGCCCAATGAACTGAGGACTCAATTTAACCTTCTTCCCAAATCTCATAACACCCTTCATGGGTGAAACCTTCAACAGAACTTTCTCACCAACCATGTACGACACATCCCAAACCTTCCTGTTAGCGTAACTCTTTGTCTCGACTGCACTATACGAAGCCTCTCCTAAATCACCTTCACCTTGTCTAAAGCATCCTGCACCAAGTCTGTCCCCAATAGCCTAGCCTCTCCCGGCTCAAACCAACTAACTGGAGATCTACACCTCCTCCCATACAAAGCCTCATATGGAGCCATTTGAATACTCGACTAGTAGCTGTTGTTATAAGCAAACTCTGTGAGCGGTAGAAACTGATCCCATGACCCTCCAAAATCAATGACACAAGCACACAACATGTTCTCCAATATCTGAATAGTGCACTCAGACTTCCCGTCTGTCTGAGGGTGAAAAGCCGTGCTCAACTCAACCTGAGTATCTAACTCTCACTGCACAGGCCTCCAAAACTGCAAAGTAAACTGAGTACCCCTATCTGAAATGGTGGAAACTGGGGTACCATGCAAACAAACAATCTCCCGAATATAGATCTCTGCCAACCACTCTGAAGAATAGGTAGTACACACAGGAATGAAGTGCGCGGACTTGGTTAGCCGATCCACAATCACCCAAATAGCACCGAAGTTCTTCAAAGTCCGTGGGAGTCTAACTACAAAGTACATAATGATCCAATCCCACTTTCACTCTGGAATATCCATCCGCTGAAGCAAGCCACCCAGTCTCTGATGCTCATATTTCACCAGTTGATAATTGAGACACCGAGCTACAAATCCCACTATGTCTTTCTTCATTCTCCTCCACCAATAATGCTGTCTCAGATCCTGATACATCTTTGCGGCACCCTGATGAATGGAATACCGTGATCTATGGGCCTCCTCCAGAATCAACTCCCGAAGCCCATCCACAATGGGAACATAAATCTGGCCCTACATCCTCAACACCCCATCATCACCAATAGTCACATCTCTGGTATCATCGTGTCGAACTCTGTCCTTAAGGAAAAGCAAATGAGGATCATTATACTGGCGCTCTGTGATGCAATCATATAGGGAAGACCAAGAAATCACACAAGCCAATGCCCGATTAGGCTCCAAAATATCTCACCTTACAAACCGATTGGCCAATGCCTAAACATCAACTGCAAGAGGTCTTTTCCCAACTAGAATATATGCCAAACTCCCCATACTCACTGCTTTTCGGCTCAAAGCATCAGCTACCACATTGTCCTTCCCCGGATTGTAAAATATAGTGATATCATAATCCTTTAACAACTCTAACCATTTTCGCTGCGTCAAATTGAGATCCTTCTACTTGAACAAGTTCTAGAGGCTACGATGATCAATAAACACCTCACAAGACACACCATACAAATAATGCCCGCAAATTCTCAAAGCATGAACAATGGCAGCCAACTCCAAGTCATGAACTGGGTAGTTGTTCTCATGGGGCTTCAACTGACGAGAAGCATAAGAAATAACTCCACCCTCCTACATCAACACACACCCAATACCAACTCTAAAAGCATCATAATACATGGTATAAGAACCTAAAGCTTATGGAAATACTAACACTAGAGCTGTGGTCAAGGCAGTCTTAAGCTTCTGAATTCTCTCCTCACACTCATCCGACCACACACAAGGAGCACCCTTTTGAGTCAACTTGGTCAAGGGAGATGCGATGGATGAAAATCCCTAAACAATCTGGCGATAATAGCCTGCCAAGCCAAGGAAACTGCGGATATCTATTGTTGAAGATGGTCTGGACCAACTGTGAACCGCCTCTATCTTCTTCGGATCAACCTTAATACCGTCGCTGAACACCACGTGTCC
Source organism: Nicotiana glauca (assembly GCA_026770625.1). NCBI lineage: Eukaryota > Viridiplantae > Streptophyta > Magnoliopsida > Solanales > Solanaceae > Nicotiana > Nicotiana glauca. The sequence continues at coordinate 39,777 of MU788840.1, forward strand.
CAAGAAAGCCACTAAACTGAGGCAAAACTCACACTTGGAGAACTTTGCAAAAAGCTTCTCCTCCCTCAACCTCCGCAACACAACTCTCAAGTGCTCCGCGTGCTCCTCCTAACTACGCAAATACACCAGAATATCATCAATGAAGACTATGTCAAATGAGTCGAGATACGGATAGAACACGCTATTCATCAAATGAATGAACACTGCAGGGGCATTGATTAGCCCAAAAGACATCACCAAGAACTTATAATGACCATATCTGGCCCTGAAAGCTGTCTTAAGGATATCCGAGTCCCTGATCTTCAGCTGGTGATAACCTGAACGGAGATCAATCTTAGAGAACACTCTCGCACCTTAAAGCTGGTCAAACAAATCAGCGATATGAGGCAAAGGATATTTGTTCTTAATTGTTACTTTGTTCAACTGCCTATAATCAATGCACATTCTCATCGAACCATCTTTCTTCTTCACAAATAGAATCAGTGCACCCCAAGGTGACACACTAGGCCGAATGAACCCCTTATCAAGGAGTCCCTAAAGCTGCTCCTTCAACTCCTTCAACTCCACTAGTGCCATACAATACAGAGGAATAGAAATGGGCTGAGTGCCTAGCACCAAATCAATATCCCTATCCGACAACATGCCTAGTAGGTCAGCAGGAAACACATCGGGAAAATCCCTCACAATTGGAACATAATCAATACTAGGAGTCTCTGCGGCGACATCCCTCACAAATGATAAATAGGAAAGACACCCTTTCCCAACCATACACTGGGTCTTCAAGAAAGAAATCACCCTACTAGGAACACAATTGATCGAACCTCGCCACTCAATCTGTGGCACACCCGACATAGCCAATGTCACTGTCTTAGCATGACAGTCCAGAATGGCATGATACGGAGATAGCCAATCCATGCCTAATATGACATCAAAGTTTACCATGCATAACAACAAAAGATCCACTCGAGTCTCTAGACCTCCAATAGTCACCACACAAGATCGGTACATATGGTCTACAATAACAGTATCGCCAACCGGAGTAGATACACGAACAGATGAAACAAGAGACTCACGGGGCGTATCTAAATAATGAGAAAAGAAGACATATAAGAATAAGTTGAACCAGGTCAAATAATACAGAGGTATCTCTGTGGCAGACTGAGACAATACCTGTAATCACAACATCTGAAGTAATAACATCGGGTCCAGCTGGAAGTGCATAGAAATGGGCCTGACCACCACCTGATTGGCCTCCCCCTCTAGGGCGACCCCTAGCTGATTGAGCGGGTGGGGAAGCAACTGGTGCTGAAGCTGAAGGCTGACTCCTCTACTGGGATGACCCTCCCGTAAGATGAGGATAGAATATCTTCATATGACCCACATCTCCACAATTGAAGCAACCCCTAGTATCAAGTGGCGGAGGGGAATAAAGGGAGCCCCATGCACTGGGATGCCTACTAGAAGAACCAGGCATAGATGAACCCTGAACTGATGGTGCCGGAGATGAACTCTAAGTTGGAAGGGCACTAAAAAGATGAGTGACCTTGATGTGAACTGTGAGAACCACGGCTAGATAACCTACCATGGTGACCTGAAGGGGCTAACTGAGCATGCCTGAATGAACATCCTCTGCCGTGCTGAAACTGCCCTCCCAAAGAAGAACCCCTAAAGCTACTAGATCCCGAGGCCTCTTAGCCTCCCTCTCCTTTCGCTCTTGGCGATGAAACGACTCAATCTCTCTAGCAATGTTAACCATCTCCTCATAAGAAGCACCATATACCCTCTCTCTAGTTAGAAAAATCTGCAACTGATAGTTGAGGCCATCAACAAACCTCCTAATCCTTTGCCTATATGTGGGAACTAGCCAAATAGCATGATGGGACAATGCAGAGAACCTCATCTTATATTGCATCACAAACAGGCCCTCCTAATGCAGCTGCTCAAACTCCCTACGCAACTCCTCCCTGCGGGAATGCGGTATATACTTCTCTAGGAAGAGAATAGAGAACTGATGCCAGGTAAGGGACGATGCACCAACATTCCTATGCCTCTCATAAGCCTCCTACCAAGTGAAGGCAACCCCAGAAAACTAAAATATAGTAAATGAGACCCTACTAGTCTCCAGAATACCCGTTGTATGCAGCATCCTCTGACACTTGTCTAAGAAATCCTAGGCATCCTCGCCTTTTGCGCCACTGAAAGTCGGAGGCTGAAGTCTACCAAACCTCTCCAAGCAACGCTGCTCGTCATCAAGCATAACTGGAAACATAAAATCCTGAGCAGGTGCAACCGGCTAGGCTAGTGGTGCCTCCAGTGTCTGGAGTCCCTGAATAACCTGCTTGGGAGTACGGGCGGCAGGAGTCTGGGTGCCTCCCCCAGCCTGAGAAGTAGTTGCTGTGGTGGAAACTGCAACTGCCTGAACAAGGCTGGTGCACAATGTCAGAATCTAAGCTAAAGTCTCTTGAAGGCCCGGAATAACAATAGGTACAACTGGTGCCTGAAATCGTACTGCTAAAGCATCCCCACTTGGAGCCTGATCATGAACTGGGGTGGCAGGTGGATCTGCAAGTGTTGCCCTAGCTGCTGTGCGGGCCACACTCCTGCCCCTACCACGGCCTTGACCACGTCCTCGACATCTAGTAGCCCCAACTAGTGGTACTGGTGGTCGTCCATCCTGACCGGTAGCACCTGTACTCACCATCTGTGAGAGAATAGAATAAAAGAAGTTTAGTACTCGGATCAACAGATTCGCACGACAAGAATTCAAGAATATGAAGTTTTCCCTAAAGGTTCTGAAGCCCCCCGAGGATAAATACAGATGTCTCCGTATCGATCCGCAAGACTCTACTAAACCTGCTCATGACTCGTGAGACCTATGTAACCTAGGCTCTGATACCAACATGTCACAACCCCAAATCTAACCCGAACATGATGACGCCTATCGTGGAACTAGGCCAACCACGTTCTTCTTTATTCCCATTTTTAATCAATTATTACTTTCAAAAGCATCAATTTTCAAAATAGAATCTAACATTATTAATAGAAATATCTAACACTGCGGAATAACACAAAATCCCCGACCCTGGGTGTCACTAGTCATGAGCACACTAATACAACTATCTAAAAATACAAATTTCGAAATTCTCTGAATACATCAAATAAATAAAACTGGAGAAAGATAGGGAAGGAGAAGGAGGAACTGCGGTCGCCAAGCAGCTACCTCGCGATCTCCAAATGATGGTCCACACAAAGATACTCAACAACTGCTACCGTGCTCCGAGGTTCCTGGATATGCAAACAAGGTGCAGGGGGTAACGTGAGTACACCAACTCAGTAAGTAACAAGTCCAACCTATGGAATGACAGGTAGTGATAGACCAAACCTCAATAGGAAATTTAACAGTAAGAGGAACAGAAATGCAGATATGCTTATAGTTCAAATAAACTCAACAATAAATAGAAGCAACTGATCAAATAAGAGCTCGATACTCAGAGCTTTTATAATGAACCATTGCAAATCTAACATGATCAAGGTTCCCAGAATCTCTACTCACAAGTGCTCAACCACTCGGTATTGTATATGGCCGTCCGACCTAGGAAAGATCCAACCTGGAATATACATCACTAACCGTAGTCATCCATTACTGAGGACATAGGCCAATCCAGCCTCATGAAGAAGATCCATCTCCCAATATAGTACTTCGGAAAATTCAATGTCCAGGGAAATCCATCCCTCAGTATAACCATCCACTGCGCTCATTGGGGGTGTAAAGAATTTGGAGGGGCTTCTCTAAGCCCAAGCGCTATATCAATGCCAGCAAATGCAGGATCAATATCATTGCTGCGGCGTGCAGCCCGATCCCATATTGTCAATCAATAGTCGGCTCTCGACCTCACTCAATCAATACTCTCCAGTCCCATATACAGGGCTAATATGTCATAATACATGCCTGAACAATGATATGATATGTCAAATAGCAACAAACAAGACTAAGGTATGGTATAATATGCATGAACAAGACTAAGTATAAAGTAAACATGAGTCTAATGGAATGATAGCAGGAAACAACCTCTCCGATCTCAACAGTATTGGCGTGAAGCCTTAATATGATAATTAACATGATTTACAACTCAACAGCTAGATCACATAATCACAACATAGATATCAATAATAATTAACCCTAAGTGGTGATCTGGAATGATCCAGGCCGCATTTCTCATGGTGCACGCTCATACGCCTGTCACTTGGCATAGTGTCACCTTCAAAACAACCATAGAACACATCGTTCGGGGTTTCGAACCTGCAGTTCCAAGGTTGAAACTTACCTCAAGCCAAGCCAAAACTCTAGCCCGCGACACCTTTTCCTCTCAAATTGGCCTCCAATTGCCTCGAATCTAGTCAAAATCAGTGTATAATCATCAAAATATTCCAAGGGAACAAAGCCCACTCAAAAACAATTAAAATACAACGCGAATCCCGAAATTAACCAAACCCGACCCTGGGGCCCACATCTCAAAATTCAGTAAAATTTACATCAATTGGTTCCTTATCTCCCCACGAGTTCATACATATCAAAAGCATTAAAATACGACCACAAATGGCCCCTCAAGTCCTTGCTCAAAGGTCTCCAATACTCAAGCCATAGTTCTCCAAAATTTTAACCCTTAATTTCAATAAATTACAAGCTTAATCCATAGAATAACGCCGTAAAAACGAGTTTTAGGTGCAAGAATCATACCTCAATTAATCTCCCTTGAATGCCCTCTTCAAAATCGCCCAAATGCTCCATAAAACGTGTTTAAAAAAGGTGAAACCTCTGAAAATTGCGAAGGAGAAATTATATACATTCTGACCCAGGGATTCCGCACCTATGGTCCTTTTCTCCGCTTCTGCGGTACAGTTTTCGGAGGTACCGCTTTCGGCGGTCCATGAACCGCTTCTGCGGTTTTCACTTAAATTGCCAAAATTGCATATGCGATGCACCGCCCGCACCTGTGCCATCGCATGTGCGGCTCGTCAGCCGCTTTTGAGGCTCAAGCCTTTCAAGGCTCTTTCCCCTTTGCGTCTCCTTTCCGCATCTACGGGGGTCACACCTACGGCCTCCCAACTGCATATGCGGTTGTGACAGCAGCCCCAATGTTTCAACTGCAATTTCCAAATTCAATCCTTCCGTCAACCATTAGAAATCACTCTGAGGCCCCGGGACCTCAACCAAGGGAATCAACAAGCCATATAACACAATCCAAACTTATACATACCAATCCTCAAAACACCTCGAACAACACCAAATCAACCAAAACACATCAGATTCAATCTTAAGGTTCTCAAAATCTTCCGAATTATGCTTTTGATAAAAAAGTCTATCAAACCACATCCGAATGACCTGAAATTTTGCACACACATCCCAAATGACACAGCGGAACTACTACAACTTCTGAAATTCCATTTCGACCCTTATATTAAAATCTCACTTACCAATCAAAAAACGTCAAAATTCCACTTTCGCTAATTCAATCCTAAATTCACTACGGACCTCCAAAACACATTCTGATTACGTTCCCAAGTCTCAAATTACTTCCCAAAGCTGTTTGAACCATCAAAAATAACATACGAGCCCTCTAACACATAAGTCAACATCTGGTTGGCTTTTCCAACTTAAGCTTTCTTAAAAGAGACTACGTGTCTCAAGCCTTACCAAAACCTTTCCGAACCTGATCCAACCGACCCGATCACACATAGTACCGATAAAAAAGCAATAAAAAGTATAATTGGGGGAAATGAAACGTTGACTCATGAGACGACTGACCGGGTTGTCATAATCTGAAGTTGTACTAAACGCAGTATTGGTACGAGAATAAAAAAGTAAATAATTTCCTATATATTATGTTAGTAAGTCTCTGCTAAAAGCTGAAACAAGATATCCCTATTTAGAATAATTAGCACAGGTATTAATAATGACATTAAAAATATTACATAACCTTATTTTTAGTGTCATTCATATCTGTTGTAACTAATTTTCCATTTCAAAATATTTTGCATAAGCATAAATTTAGTAAGATTAGCCATTTGTGCAATTGAACTTAGAGAATATGATATTGTTAATCAGCCACGAATTGCCATAATATCGCAGGTACTAGCAGATTTTAGTTCAAGTTTACTTCTTGAAGGTGAAAATGAAGTACACGTGTTTACCAGATCTAATATGGGAACTTGAACTCTATACATCGATGGATCTTCAAATATAAAGGGATCAAGTTTGGGTATTATCTTAATATCACATTCAGAAGAGATTATCAAACAAACAATACAATTTTACCCTATTACTAATAATGATGTCAAGTATGAGGCAGACGTTGCATGCCTAGAGCTAGCAAAAGAAATGGGAATTGACCAAATCGAAGTCAAAAGAGATTCTCAACTAGTGGTTAATCAAATGCAAGAGAACTACGTGGATAGAGAGACACAGATGCAACAATACTTGGAAAAGATAAGAGACTTATTGCACCAATTTCGAGTGTGGAGCGCCATTCAAATTACGAAATCAGATGTATTGGCAAATTTTGGATCAATAGCTGATGTGGTAAATTCTAAAAATACAATTGTAGTGCATTTGTTTCATTCGGCGCTTGATCAAATAAAGAAGAAGTTAAATTTTAATAATTTAACATGGTATTGGAGAAATGAATTCATAAATTATTAGTAGTATGAAATATTCCCCGAGGATAAAAAGCAATCCCAACAGGTACGAATACAAGTTGCTCGATACTGCTTGGTCGAAGAAAATTTATGTTAAAAAATTATTCGGTGGATCTCTAGCTATATGCCTTGGGCCCTCACAAACTGAATAAGTGTCACGACCCGGATTTTCCCACCATCGGGAGTCGTGATGGCGCCTACTAATGGATCTAGGCCAGCCAAACAATAAACATTCTCTGATAATTTCTCAACAATATAAACATACAAAAATAATTAAATAAAAGCGGAAGACTTTAAGCTTATAAAACTGAAATCAAAATGCGGAAGTTTAAGACGAATCTCTACCCAAAATCTGGTGTCACTAGCTCACGGACTGCTATAGAGTACTAAAAACAAGTCTGAAATGATATTACATACTGTTTGTCTCGAAACAAAGAAAACAAACTAAAACATAGAAGGGACTTCGGCCTGCGAACGCCAGCTAGGCTACCTCTTGAGTCCCTGGACTGAAGATAGCTCCCGGGCAATCCTACTGCTGCTATCCAAAAACTGCTCCTGTATCTATGCAAAAAGTTGCACAGAGTGTAGCGTCAGCACAACCGACCCCATGTGCTGGTAAGTGCCTGGCCTAACCCCGACGAAGTAGTGAAGAGGCTATACAGGACTACCAAATCAACCTGTACAGTTCTATGTATATATGTGCAATAAAAGAAAAGAATACCAAAACTAAACAGTTAAAAGGGAGGGGAAACATGCTATGGGGGAGTACAATCCGGATATAAAAGTCATCATCTTAAATAAGAAATAGGGCACAACAATAATTAACAGAGACAAGAAATCCAACAGTTGCACGGCATCAACCTTCGTGCTTTTACTCTCGTCCTCACCCAAAGCAATCAAATAAAAAATGCACGACATCACCCTTCATGCTTTTCCTCACATAACTCTGACAACAATGGCACGGAATGACTCTTCGTGCAATGTAATCATCAATGGCACGGAATGACCCTTCGTGCATAATATAATCAACAATAGCACGGAATGACCCTTCGTGCATAATATAATCAACAATAGCACGGAATGACCCTTCGTGCATAATCACTCTTCCTCACCCAAACAACAATTACAACCAAATGGGCGAGGGAAAACAATTAATAACAAGAAATGTCCCGGCAAGGGAAGAACACAACTAAACATCCAAATCCCGGCAAGGGAGCAATAACAATCACTTACACATCCCGGCAAGGGAGATAATCACATCTCTTTCCAATTCTTTCATTTCATTACTCAATAGTATTTTATCGTTTGAGCCAACGCTCTAAAGAATTCATAATTCATAAATAATCTTCAAACTTCTCACATTATGTAGAAAATTATTAATTAGCATGGGGGAGTCCCAAAGTATACCAAAACTTGTACCAACAAAAGACCTACGGTCATGCTAGACATCGGTGTATAGATACTCGTCACCATGCCTATACACCGTACTCGATCATTTAGCAATTAACAATAAATAATACTNAATACCGCCTTTCATCTGCAATCCGACTCCGAAACAATGGTATCTAGGCATAATTAATTCAACAACATTAATAAAGGATCAACAACATAATCCCATAGCCTAGAAATGAGTTTTCTAGCATTCTTCCAAAAATACCAAAATTCGACATCGGGCCCACATGGTCCAAACACGAGGCTCAGACCAAAACCTAATCACCCAAAACTTCACGAGTTCAAATATGCAATTTGTTTTAAGATTCGACCCCAAATTGAGATTGAATCACCCAAAATTCCCAAAACCCTAACTCTACCCAAAACCCTTAATTTCTACTTTGAATTCATGATTTAGGGCTAGGAAATTAGTGATTAGTGGAAGCAATTAAGAGGAAAAGAAGCTAAGAACACTTACCCAAGAGGTTATGGCGGAAGAAGCTCTTCAAAATCACCTATGGAGCATTTGAGGGAGGAGCTCGTGTGAAGAAATAGCAAAAATCCCGCTACTGTGCTGTTTTAAGACTTAAAAATTCGCTGGGCAAAAATGGCCTTTGCGTTCGCGGGGAAGGGGCCGCGTTCGCGAAGGGTAAGCTGGGGTCTGCATTGCGATCGCGTGAGAGGAAATGTGAACGCGTAGAAGGAAAAGGCCGGGGTCCTGGGTTTACTCTACGCGAACGCGATGAAGGGTGAGCTAATATTATGCGAACGCGAGGACAAGTTCGCGAACGCAATGAAGGAATTACTGGAGCCCTGAATTTGGCTTACGCGTTCGCGAGGTTCAAGAAGCGAATGCGAAGGGGGAAGAAACAGAGCTACACGAACGCGAGGGACTAATGCGAACGCGATGAAGAAAATCCCTGTGTAAAAATTGCAGAAAATCTGCTAACTCCCTAAGTCCAAAACCACCCCGAACACTTCCGAAAATACTCTCGAGCCCTCGGGGCTCCTAGTCAATCACACACACTAACTCAACAACATCCTACGAACTTACTCGAGTGATCAAATCGCCAAAACAACATCAAAATCAATGAATCAAGCCTCAAAACTCATGATTTTCCTTCTAAACTTCATAAACTTTCAAACTTGGAACTCATAGTCCGAAACACATCAAACGACGTCCGATTTCGACCAAACTTCACAGAAAGCGCTTAAACAATATATAAGACTTGTACCGGGTGTCAGAACCAAAATACGAGCCCGATACCATGGTCTTTTAATCAATTTTCATTTCCATTTTCCTTAATAATTTCAGAAAAACAATTTAACAGAAAAATTCTTTTACTCAGGTTCTAGACCTCGGATTTCGACTCCGGGCACATGCCCGAGTCCCATATTTTTCTACGGATCCTCCGGGACCGTCAAATCACGGATCCAGGTCCGTTTACCAAAAATGTTTACCGAAGTCAACTTTAACCATATTAATATCAAAATTCCTCAATTTTTTACAGATTTCACATATTCCAACATAAAAGCTTTCCAGCTGCGCGCCCGGACTGCACACGCAAATCGAGGGAACTGAAAGTAAGGTTTTCAAGGTCTCGGAAGCGCGGAAAAAGGGAGAAATACGGTGATGACCCTTTGGGTAGTCACAATAAGTGATGCGAGAAGTACATGAAGGCCACTCTGGGAGTCACGTAGGTAGAAGATCTTTGATAAAAGTAGGATATTATTGGCAAAAAATAAAAGATAAAGTGGAAAATTTCATAAAAAGTTGCGATAAATGTCAAAGGTATGCAAATATCTTACATCAACCAGCGGATCTTCTCCATTTAATAATCTCACCATGGACATTTATAAATTGGAGGATGGATATCGTAGCTCCATTATCGCAAGGACTAGGAAATGTATGATTTTTATTGATTTTAACTAACTATTTTTCTAGGTGGGTAGAAGCAGGTACTTTCAAACGGGTACGAGAAAAAAAATTTATAGACTTCATTTGGAAAAATATAATTTGTTGATTCGGGGTTCCAAAAGAAATCATATGAGATATGGACCATATTTTGTGGGAGCAAAAACCACTGAATTTCTTGGAGGTTGGAAAATCAAGAGAATAACATCATCACCTTATCATCTTGTAGCTAATGTGCAGGAAAGGTCGACAAATAAGATAATTTTCAATAGTATTAAGAAGCATTTAGAAGCAGCAAAAGGCGAGTGGTCTGAGGTTCTACCAGAGGTAATATGGGTTTGTATAACGACATTTAAAATAAGTACAAGAGAAACTCAATTTTCACTTGTTTACGATACTGAAGCCCTAATCCTACTGAAGATAGGAGAACCAAATTTAAGATTTAAACATACGAATGAATAATCAAATAATGATAAACTTTGTACGAATCTAGATTTGGCAGAAGAACAAAAAAGGTCAGCTTTAATACAGATGGCAGCTCAAAAGAAAAGGATAGAACGATATTATGATAGAAAGGCAAATATTCGATATTTCAAAATTGGAGACTTCGTCCTTAGGAAGTATTTTAGTCAACATAGGCGGTGAATGCGGGAAAATTCGGCCTGAGCTGGGAAGGACCATACCGAGTCCAAGGCATTGCCGAAAAAGGAGCATACAAGTTAGAGACCATATATGGAAAAGTTTTACGTTCTAATTAGAATGCTATACACTTGAAGAAGTACTAATTTTGAACAAAGTAGCCATAGTCAGGTATCTCTTAATTCATAATTTATTTGTTCATTTAAATTTTACTAACATTTTTAGATGGTAGGCAAAAATCTAACCTAAACCAAATGATGACATAAGACCCAAAAAGGCACACATAATATCTAATTATTCTCAATCAAGGTTGCAATAATTTTGATAGAAAGGGTTAGGTAGTCTTCACCTAAAGTAAAATTCCAAGTCCCATGCGTAATTCTTTTTCAAGAAAAACGAACAAAGAGAGAAGTTGATCCAGTGTTCAAGCTTTCATACTTCAGACTCAAACAATTGGAGAACTATAGGGAAGAAGCATTGAACAAATATCCCAAGAACTTAAAACAATTTTGAAAAAATCTCAAGGAACTTGAAGAGCTTTGAGTTTGGAAAATTTCAAGCTCGAAAATCAAATGGAAAGTGAAGAATTGAAAAGTAAACTCTCAAGAGTTATTCAAATTGAGACTACTAATATAGTCATGGGGTGGAATATTCCTTAAATCTACTTTTAATTATGCCACAAGAAAAAAATTGTAAAGATGATATATATGAATTTTTATTTGAAAAGTTCAAATAAAACTTCTCAAATTACTTCATATTTATACACCAACATGAAGATTAAACGTCATCTCATTAGTATCGATTGCATAGAAGGACTCTCTTTTAAAATTAAGATCATATGTATTTAGTCACGACATATTAAACCATTCATTCTATAGAGGTAATGCAATAAAGACTCGAGAAATTAAACGAGCAAAAACAAAGCATAAATATAAGACATGCTGAAAATTAATATTGATAATTTGTATAAACTCTTAGAAAAACAAACAAAACTTTAATTATTATAAAAAGTAACTAAGGAGAAACTTTGGGAGGAAGGTTGTCGGTAGAGGAAGGATCAACTGGGGGACTTGAAATTAAAGGCTGAGGATTTGACTCCGCATCTTCCATGCTTAAATCACCCTTATAACTTTCATCCTCGATTATGGAAAAACATTGACTCTCTGAGTAGTCTCAATAACTTCTTTAGCGTTGGCAAGTTTAGCTTCGAGGTTGAAACCTTGTTGAATATCTTTAGTCAAAGTTTCAATGCGAGTACGGAGATAAGACCAATTTTCATCCAAAGTAAGCTTATCCTCTAGAGCCTCGTAATCACTTTCTAAATGATCAACTTCTGCCCTCAAAGTTTCTTTTTTTCAGCTTCAGCAGCATCATAGGAAACCTTCAAATACTCCAAAATAGACTGAAGGAATCTAACTATCACGACCCAAGTTTTCCACCTTAGGATGTCGTGATGGAACCTAGTCTCTAAAATTAGGTAAGCCTAAAAAACATGAGAATAAGATAGAAAATAACGACTAAAAACATGATATAAATTGATAAGTCTCGTAATAATCTCAATGTTGAACCAAAATACAATGTTCCATAAACCCGTGAGAGTGAGTCATAAGCTCTATAGAAATGCATGAAAATCTCTAATACAACACTATCTGAATAGAGGATAGACAATATTATGAGTGGTGGAAGGCGACTCTGAAGCCTACGAGCATTGGATAGGTATACCTTGAAGTCTCCAAAAATAGCTGCATGATCACTAGCATCCAGAACAAGCAGATGTACCTGGATCTGCCCAAAATATGCAGAAGCGTAGTATGAGTATACCACAACGATAACCAGTAAGTGGCAAGCGTAACCTCGGTAGAGTGGTGCCGAGGTCAGGTCAGGACACTTACCGGGACAAAATAAACTGAACAAAGTATAATAAAGACCAATAACGAAAAATGAGGAAATGAGTGATAACAAAGCAGTACAATAATGTAGGCTAATATTAGAATTTAAGGCAAGAAAGGTAAGAGAAGTGAACACATAATAAGAATAACAATTAATCAAATAAGGACAAATACAAGCAAGACAATGAGGAAAAAAACAAGAACTGTTTAACCAACAAGACTTTTAACATAGGATGTGCAACAAAACTCACAACCAATCACGCCTCATATTCATGTTTCACAAATTCAATCACAATTTTTCGCTATACTGCCGAATAAGCCTTACATGAAGGTATTTTTGAAAATATTTTTCTCGAAATAGCTTCACACACTTCATCCCTCCGTATGTCACGTGGCTTCAAGTAATTCCTTTACTAGCAACACATACATAAATCCTACCTTATGTCGTAGCATGCATATCAACCCCTATCCTTATACCTTCACATGCACATCAATATCATACAATAACAGCTCACACCACATTTGCCTATATAACACAACTTGCCAAAAATTAATAATACCAATATTACCATAACGTATAGCCCATGGCTCAACCGTAATGTGAATAAGAGTCTCAAAAATAACAAAATGAATTGAGAAAATACTCAGCACATTGACCTCAACGTGATAATAGCTTTTAAAACTTCAACATCAATAGCCGAACAAGAAGATATTCCCATAAAATAACAACTTCAAATAAGGGTAATTCAACAATAAGAAAGGTAACAACTTCAACTAAAGCATATAAGAGAAAACATGACAATAAAAGATAGAACAAGTGCTAACAACATCAAATAGAGCATGTCAAAGTAAATTTAACAATGAAGATATAACATGTTATGACAAATTCAATTAAATGCGTGGAAGAAGTTTAAAATTCAAATCGGTCAAAATACCACATATAGCCAGCATACACACTCGTCAACTTGTGTACATGCCTTTCACGTAATACCAATAGCACAATCAACCCATATCCTAAGGGGTAGTTCCTCCTACAAAGTTAGACAAGATACTTACCTCAACTAGGCTGAATCAACCCTTAAATATAACTTTTCTCCTAAAATTCGCCTCCACATGACTCAAATCTAATATAAAATAACATAATATCATCAAACAATGCAAGAAAAACCAATCATGATAGATAAAGCTATGATTTTTACACATTTCCCAAAGAGTCAACAAAAGTCAACCCCAGGCTCGTCCAGTCAAATCCTCTGTCCAAGGGTAAATCCCAACTACCCGTAACCGTACGAGTTCATACATGTATGTTTTTTCAAATCCGAGTCCCAATCGACTCTCAAAACCCACATTTTCATTTCTCAAAACTTTGAAAAAAATCCCAAACTTTCTTTTATGATTCTCATAAAATTTATGTTAAATCTAAGATATAATCATGGAATATAGTTGGAAATAGATTAGAATCACTTACCCAATGTTTGTAGATGAGAATCCCCTCTCCAAATCCCCTAGTGTTCTAAATATAAAAAATAATACTAAATCCCGACAACCAGCCCTTTTATTCAGTTGCAAATATCGCAATTGCGAACCCTTGTAATTGCAAAGAAAGCATCGCAAATGCGGCGACTGATAGCCTAAGGGGAACTTCACAAATGTGATAATGGGTTCGCAATTGCGAACCTGGTTCCCATCACAAATGCGGAAAACTACATTGCAAATGCAATCCTACCCGGGCTAGCCTATCTTTGAAATTACGAGTGAGGCGTCGCAATTGCGATGCCTGACCCTCACCTGCTCACTTCGCAATGCAAGGCTGGTTCTCACAATTGTGACATCAGAGATACCAGCACACCAATAACCTATTTTTAGTCCAAAACTTTTGGAAACACATCTGAAACTCACCCGAGCCCCCGAGGCTCCAAACCAGACATCCACACAAATCTAAAAATATCAACAATATTTCGCACATGATCAAAACACAAAAATAATCTAGAACTACCAATCGGGCATCGAAATGAATGAATTTAAAAAAAAAATCAAGAACCTCTAGACTTGCAACCAAATATCCGAAACCTATGAAATCAACTCTAAATGACACCAAATTTTGCAGACAAGATCCAAATAGCATAACAGACTTATTCTAAGTCCCAAAACCAAATTACTAACTTGATAGTCAGAAGTCAACCTATGTCAAACTTGGGAAACCTTCTAAACATCAAATTGCCAACTTTCAGCAAAATAAGTCAAATCAACCTAGGGACCTCCCAATTTGATTACGGGTATACGCCCAAGTCTAAAATCACGTTACGAACTTATCGGAGCCACCAAAATACCGTTCTAGGGTCATTTTCACAAAAGTCAAACTTTTATCAACATTTCAAACTTAAGATTCTAAGCCAAAAATCAAAGGGTCCAAATCAACCCAAAACCTTCCCAGAACGAAACTAACCCTGCAAGTCATAAAATAACAATACACATGTGTGAAACATCAAAAGGGGAAGCGGGGTGAAAATACACAAAACGATCGGTAGGGTCATTCTCCCCCGCTTAAAATAAACGTTTGTCCTCCAAAGTGCATAGATACATAAGTGAATTGATGAAAAGGTGAGGATAATGACTCCGCATGTCATGGTCAATATCCAGGTCATCTCCTTAGCCGAATGAACCCTACATTGAACTTTCACTAAAGCAATGTTCTTTGACCTTAACTTTAAGACCTGCTTGTCCAAGATGGCCACTTACTCCTTAACATAAGTCAAATCCTTGTCCAATTGGACTGAGCTGAAATCGAATACAAGTGACGGATCACCATAATACTTACAAAGCATGGAAACATGGAACACCAGGTGGACTACCGATAATCTGGATGGCAATGCAAGTTTGTAGTCCACCACACAAACTCTCTCAAGGACCAACATACCTAGGGCCAACTTGCCCTTCTTCCCGAACCGCAAAGCACTCTTTATGGTTGAAACCCGCAACAAGAACCTTTCTCCAACCATAAATGCCATATCACAAGCCCTCTGATAAGCGTAACTCTTCTATCTAGAATTGGTTATATGAAGCTGGTACTGAATCAACTTGACTTTCTCCAAGTCATCTTGAACCAAATTAGTGCCCAACAACCTAGCCTCACCCGGCTCTAACCAACTAGCTGAAGAACGGCACCGTAACCCATATAAGGCCTCATAAGAAGTCATCAGAATACTCGGTTGGTAGTTATTATTATAGGCAAACTCTATAAGTGGTAGGTACTGATCCCATGAACCCCCAAAATCCATAACAGAAGCACGTAGCATAACTCAAATATCTTAATGGAGAACTTGGATTATCCGTCCATCTGGGGGTGGAATATTGAACTCAACTAAACCCGTGTGCCTAACTCATGCTGGACGACCCTCCAGAAGAGCGATGTAAACTATGTGCCTCAATCAGAGATAATGGACACAGACACACCATGGAGACGAACAATGTCACAGATATAGATCTGAGCCAGCTTCTCTGAAGAGTAGGTCGTCACAACTGGAATGAAGTGTGCGGACTTGGTTAGTCTGTCCATAAAACCCATTCAGTGTAAAATTTATTCGAATTCCGTGGAAGACGAACAACAAAATTATGGTAATGCGCTCCCATTTCAACTTGGGAATCTCAAGTCTCTGAAGCAAACCACCTAGCCTCTGATGCTCGTACTTAACCTGCTAATAGTTCAAGCACCGAGCCGCATACTCCACTATATCTTTCTTCATTATTCTCCACCAATAGTGCTACCTCAAATCCAAATACATCTTAGCAGAACCCCGATGAATGGAATAACGCGAACTATGGGCCTCCCCGAGGATCAACTCATGTAACCCATCCACATTAGGCACACACAATTGGTCCTGCATCCGCAACACCCCATCATCTCCAATAAAAACCTCCTTGGCATTACCGTGCGGTACCGTATCCTTAAGGACAACCAAATGAGGGTCTTCATACAGATGCTTTCTGATGCGCTCATAAAAACAAGATAAAGAAACCTTCCAAGAAAGAACTCGGTTAGTCTCGGAAAAATCTAGTATCACAAACTGATTGGCCAAAGCCCGAACATCCATGGAAAGTGTCCTCTCTGTTGTCGATAAGTTTGCCAGACTACCCCTACTCTCCACCGTTCTACTCATGGCATCGTCCATTACATTGACCTTCCTCGGATGATACAAAATAGTGACATCATAGTCTTTCAGAACCACCAACCATCTTCGTTGTCACAAATTAAGATCTTTCTGTTGAACAGATGTTAGAGACTTTGGTGGTCGGTATAGATCTCACATGGAACACCGTATAAACAATGCCTCCAAACTTTAATACATGAACAATAGCTGCCAATTCCAAGTCGTAGATTGGGCAATTCTACTTATAGACATGCATGTGTATAGTGAAATTGGGGGGACCAATTTATTATTGACAAAGTGCTTCAGGAGATCACCTCGAAGGCTCGAGAACTCGAGTCGGCTACTTCCCTGAAAACCTGTCGACACCCAGCCTGGGGATAATGTTGGCCGAGACCTCGACGAGAATGGCGGGCCTCCAAAGAGTGCATCCGGATTCGATTAAGTCTACCTGGGCAACCTAACATTGGCCAACGTATGCGCCATGAAGCTAGTTAGATGTCCTATCCCGCTTCCTTTATCACTCAACATATCTTGTACTAAGTTTGGACTCCCCCTCTTATAAAGGGGGAGTCGTTAATATTCTGTAGAGATCATACAACTATTCTATAGAAGAGCAATAATATCTCTCTCCCTCTTTTCTCTCTAACTTACTCCCTCGAGGCTACTCTTTGCATTCATTTATTTAGTAGTTGTTCTTCAATTATTGCTTGGTATTGACCATAAAGAGCCTTATATAATAATATCTTAACTGTTATCCCCTTCCTGGTTACCCCCGATAGCTCGAGCTTGAGCTGGATATCGACCCCATAGCCTTTCATTGACCAGTTCGAATCCCGGTTCGCAAGCCCTTCGATTTGATTACTCCCTCGTTTTAGCTTGTATCTCATCGTTAAACTTTATATGCCCAACATCAATTTCTCTAACAACTAGCATAAAAATAGTTCACGTATTTTTAGAGTCCTATTTACAAATTTAATTATTGTTACCATTTTCACGGTAAGCAGTTTGGCGCCCATCGTAGGGCTAAAAATAATAGTGATTATTTTTTTGCTAGTTCCATTATACAAACGCAAGTTATCTTTCACATCTTTTCTTGTCCATGATCCTTTGATTTCAACTTAAAATGTCTTGCTCGGTTAATAGAGTTTCCAACGACAACCTCAAAAACCATAGGCAAAATGGCGTGGTTGTTTCGGCTGTCGGCGTGCCACCATAGAATCCCATAACGTGCCCGGACTAATTTTAGCCGACGGGATTCACAAGACGCACAACAGGTCAACGAAGCCTCATACACTGACATGAGCATAGAGTATGACGACCAATAGGAAGAACAAAAGACCCCGGCCAGGGAAGAACCAGAAATTAGTCTTTATGTTATTTTTGAAAAGTTGCAGGCACAACAGTTGGCCATTGCTCAATTACAATGCCATCCAAAGACTCCCAGCACAGTAGTGCCGGAAACAGCCCCCCCAACCGAACATGTACCCGAGAGATCGAGCAATAATGGATCGGTAGTCGATCCTGCCATCGTAAAAATGCTGGAGGACATCACCAAAAGGATCGAGTTGGGCGAGAAAATGAGAGTAGCCAATGACAAGAAGGTCGAGACCTACAACTCTAGGGTCGACCAAATCCCGGGTGTGCCCCCGGTCCTCAAGGGCTTGGATTCGAAGAAGTTCATACAAAAACTATTCCCCCGAGGAAGCAGCCCTGAAAGCCATTCTAAAGAAGTTCAAGATGCCAGAACTCCCTAAGTACAACTTGACGACTAACCCTAATGAACACGTTACTACTTACACCTGTGTGGTAAAAGGCAATGATATAAAGAATGACGAGATCGAGTCCGTATTGCTAAAAAAATTTGGGGAAACACTCTCGAAGGGGGCCATGACGTGGTATCACAACTTGGCTCCTAATTCCATAGATTCATTCACCAAGATAGCAGACTCCTTTATAAAGGCACATGCCGATGCCATCAAAGTAGCAATGAGTAAGTCCGACATTTTCAAAATCAAGCAAAGAGAGAACGAGGTACTGCGAGAATTCGTGCCTCACTTTCAAATGGAACAGATGGAGCTACCGCCAATCTCTGACGACTAGGTAGTGCAGGCCTTCACCTAAGGTCTGAACGCATGGAGCTCGGTGGCTTCAAAACAACTGAAATAGAACCTGATTGAGTATCTAGCTATGACCTGGTTAGACATCCACAACAGGTACAAGTTGAAGATCAGGGCCGAGGATAACCAGTTGGGAGCCCCTTCGGGCTTAATATACCCAAGTAGGCTCCTGGCAAAGGAACCAAAACCAAACAAAGAAAGGTATCAGCCATACCTCGAAGATAAGAGGAACGCCCGAGCGCAACCTACCTCACAATGATCAAAGAGTGGATCGAGGACAGGACCCTCAAGGGCTCATCAACAGATCCAGGTTCAATCGAAACGTGGTGCCAACAGGTGCGCCCCATTTATCAGAATACAACTTCAGCGTTGATGTGTCCTACATCTTGTTCGCCATAAGTAAAATCAGAGACTCCAAGTGGCCCAAACCTATACAGTCTGATCCTTCATAAAGGAATTTCAACTTAGTATGTGAGTTTCACAACACGCATGGCCACATGACCCAGAATTGTTATTAGCTATGAGAAGAGGTAGCTCAACTACTTAACAAAGAACATCTCCGAGAATTCCTTAGCGATCGAGCCAAAAATCAGTTCTAGGAAAGGGAGGCAACCAAGAAGAATGAGGTAAACGAGCTGCAACATATCATCCACATAATCATGGGGGTGCCAATGCCCCGTAGGAACCCGTAACGAGAAGAACAAAAATATCCATCACCATAGAAAAGCGAACCCGTGGATATATTCCTGAGGACGCCCCATATTAAGCAAAGAAGACACCAAGACCTTGTTTCAACCTCATAATGACGCACTGATAATCTCCTTCCTCAAAAATTCTTTTCAAATAAAATGTGTACTCATGGATCCAGGTACCTCGGCTAACATTGTCAGGTCGAGGGTGATAGAGCAGCTAGAATTGCTCGACCAAATTGTGACCGCCACTTGAGTTCTCAACGGATTCAACATGGCAAACGAAACAACAAAAGGATAAATCATCCTTCCGATCACCGTGGCCGGCACGACCCAAGACGCCAAATTCCATGTTATCGAAGGAGACATGAGGTATATTGCCTTATTCGGGCGGACGTGGATAAACTGCATGAGAGAAGTGCCGTCCACCCTTCACCAGATGATGAAAGTCCCAACAAAGGATGGAATTAAAACCATCTACGGGGAACAACATGCGGCGAGGGAAATGTTTGCAATACACGATGAGGTACCAATGTTCATACCTCCGCCCCCTAGTAAACCAAAGGGCGAATCGGACCTCACCCTCGATCGAACTTGACAAAATAAAGTAAAAAACCATAACGCGTCTTCACCTCGGGCAATTGAAATGAATTAGCCCTTACCATTGTAGCGAATCAATCTCGAGGCGTCGCCAGTATCTCTTACTTCAAGGTACGACCATCTCCCTTTTTCTGTTTGAATTTTGGACTAATCCTTATGCAGGCACTCGATTGGAGCGGTCAGAACACTAACCATGCCCAAAGAACTTAAGGTTCTAAAACTCACCCATTCCACTCTTTTCCTTCGATCGAGTTTTTGTCCCGAAAGATGGGTTTTTACTGGCAAGGTTTTTAACGAGGCGACGTCTGCGAGCTACCTAAGGAAAACTCGACAAGTGCTCCAAATTTCTTTTGCAGCCAACTTTGAACGATGAGGGGAATTCCCCATAGAAAGCCACCCACTCAAGAAAGTCATGAAATGCCAAATGGGGTTCTTGTAGGAAAAGAATGTACCGGGCTAAACGGTCAAAACGAACCGTGTCCATATAGCCAGGCCCCCATCGGCAAATACATGTACTATTGTACCAAACAATCAAAGAATACCTTTTGTCAAAAACACCTTCGTAAGATGAGGTAACAATCCCTTCGCCGGAAACGTCCCTAACACTCGGAGACTGACGTCGGCAATTCAACACTCAGACGACCTCCGGGTTGAAACTTTGAAATCATAAAACCTTCGGGTAAGGCAACGCGGATATCGCCAAGCATCACCAACATCGAAGATACCTTGAGTACTCAGAGACTTAGAGTCAATGATTTGGCACCCGCACGACCTCGCGGTCAGAACTCCGTGCTCATAAGGCCCCAACAAGTCAATTCTGAGCTCACGAGTAACGGCATTCGAGCCTAAGCAAACTCGATGACTCGGAGACTATTGTCAATCATTGGAAAACCCGAGGCCATCAGACCCTGAGCGGGCAGACTCGGTCCAGCCAGATCTATTTTACATAGCAACAAAAATTGTAAGACCTCAACAGGCATGAAAACTGTAAGACCTCAACAACATAAAATTTTTTGTAAGACCTTACTATATGCCTAGAACTCAAACCCAAAGTTTAGGCTATATGTCACATTTGTAAGACTCCAAAAAGGGCATACCCTCGATATAGATGCCTAAACTATCACTCGGGATCAAAAACGGCTCCAGCCAAACACATATGACTACGGTCAAAATGGCTGATCCAGCCAAATTAATGTGGCTCGGGGACACCCGACCGTCACTAACAAAATCATAGGCCATTACTTTGAATCTACTAAGAAAAGAACCAGTTAAAATAGACTAACCTCAACAAGAAAACTAGCTTCGACCATATCATCTCCAAATCACAAGACTTTGAGCTACTCAGCCTACGAACTAAACCTTTCGAGGTGCTCGAACGTCACCGCTAACGACTTAAAATTGAGGTTCTTCCTGAACCGACGACGAGTCAGGAAAAAATCATTTCAAAAGCCGTTAATAAGAGGAAAACAAAGCCTATACTTGCCTAAGGGCACAATGTAAAAGCCATTTTCGCTAGCCAAACGAGCCTCAGGGCCACACACTAAAAAGTCTTAATGACCAAAAGCGTAAGAGCCACTGTCGCCAGCTTAAAAAATTGAAACCTTGAGGATTAAAATGAGCTCAAGTCATAACCCGCTTCGGAGACCGGATCCAAAATAGTTAAATATACAGGCCTAAGGGCACAATGTATGATCCATCATCGCCAGCTCCACGAGCCTCAGTGCCACATACTTGAAATGTCGCTTCGACCCGAGACATAAGCACCATTATCATCCGTCCATTCAGGCACATAAACTTGGGGGTCAATTAAGCTCGAGTCGTAATCCGACTTGGATACTGAACCCAAAAAGGTTAAAATAGAAACAACCAAGGGCAAAGCATAAGAGCTATTATCGCTCGCCCGTGCAGGCACATGAGATTGAAGGCTAGGTAAGGTCGAGTCAAAACTTGACTCGGAGACTAACCCCAAAATATCTGGGCAAAGCATAAGAGCTCTAACGCCAAGTTGCATTATAAATCGCACTTAACCAAGCATGAAAGAGCCCCCGGACCTGCCTGGTGAGCTCTGGAGCCGTATTACAAATCTAAGGGTTCCCCCGAACTCCGAATTCAGCTCGCCTGGTCAAAAGCAATGCAAAAGAGATAAAGCTTCAAATTTTCTTTTATTTACACACGCAAAAGGTGCGTTCTCCATCTACAAACATGTTATGCGAATATCAAATACAAAACGACAAAATCTACACTCCACTCCAGAAGGCTACGACCTATCGACCCCATCTTCACTCTCCCCGGTGTCGGATAGAAGGAAACAGGCTCTGCGCTTGTCCGCCCTCGCTCGCGCCAGCTCTTCTAAGAGAACGAATCCCCCGGTGCCGCTCTCCTTGAATGCCCTTCTTCGGTATTTGCAACAATCATATTCTTTGGTCCTCTCTTGATGATGGAGGACCCTTTTGAACTCGGCTTGGACACTATTGATACCCAATTTTTTCCTATGTATTTTTTATATATAAAATAATTTTAAAATAACATATATATATATCGATATATAAGCATACCCAAATGTTTTACTATTTTTCCCAATTTTTAAAGATTTTAAGAATCTATTTATTGTCCATTTTAGCAATACAAAAATTCAATAATTATTTCCAAGATTATCATTTTGGTGAATAACTTATTTTATTTATATATTTATACCAAAATATAGTTAAGGTAATTTTTGTATATTTTTACGAATTTATTTGGCATTTTTAAAGATAAATTGCATATATCCTACTTTAAGATTAATAGCATTTTTTAATTATAAAATTGGTCCCAGTATTTTTAAATTAATATTTATATATTATTAGTTAGTTAAGCACTTTTAATTTATTTTTAAAATCATTTTCACTATTTTTACAAAATAAAAAGGGAAAAATTGGCCATTTAACATTTAACCTCCCTTTATTTCAATTACATCCTCTTTTGCATTTAAATTTTAACCTTAAATTGACCCAATTCTACACCGATTTGGACCAGCCCAATTTCATTTCAACCCATTCCCCTGACCCAATTTAAAATCCGTCCGTTTCCTATCTTTGATCCAGGCCGTTGATCATTTTGGTCAATGACCATAAACCCTCCTTACCTTTTTTAACCCTGAGAAACCTACCCTAATCCTTCATTTCACTCTGATAACCACCTTTGAAACCCTTCATCTCTCAAACTCTCTCAAAACTCTTAGGAACCCTAGCCTCTTCCTACCTTATTTCACCAAATTTTCACCGGAATCCATGGCTTCTTAGGCCATGGACAGTCTATACTCAACCCTCTCCACCATTAAACCATGGTTGTTTGAAGCTTCAAGACTTGAACTCAATAGTTATCTTTCAGATCTTCTCATATCTTTGGTTCTATGGCCCCTCCGGCCTTTGCTTCGGCATATTCAAGATTTAGGAACCTGATTCCTGACCTCTCCAACTCGGGATCTAATTCTTCTTTCAAGCCTTTCTCATTTCTAGGGTTTCTCCGAAACCCTAAGATATTCGAGGTTCTTTCTCTATTGTTGGCTTAGATCTATGCTGTATCTATGCTTTACTTGACATTTGAAGTGTTTTCCCCAAATTTCCTTTTTCAAAATCGTTGCCTTCGATTTAGGGTTTTTGAAAGGATTTTTTCAAAATATATCTTTCTGATTCTTCTTCTTATTCTTTTCTTTATGTATGTTTGTCTATATCATGCTCGTGTGATTTCTTCTTACTACGCATGTAGTGACTTTCTACTTTTCTTTTCCTACTATACATGTTAATCCTTGTTATGTTTTCTCTACTCTTTACTATATGTGTTTACCGTTGAGTTCTTTGATTTTGTTTTACTGAACTCTGTTCGTGCTCTTGCTAAACATGTTTCATCTACTTTTTTTTAAAGTTTGTATCACCTCTTTCTTATGAATTTATTTAAGTTTCAAGTTTTCTCAAATATGTTCTTCATGATCTTATCAGCTTTCTTTCTTGGTATCATGTCTGTTTGTTTTTCATCAGTCTCTGAAAGAGACCTCTGAGGCTGTTTTAACGGCTCGTCTTCTCATCTCTATGTCTGATTCGATTTGAAACCCCAGTATTTAGGGTTTCCTTTGGCGATTTTGATTTTGTGTTTGAGTTAGGTTCCATTTGGGACCTTGGACTCTCAGTCATTGTGAGTCTGCAAATTGGACTTGTACCCCTTCTTGCTTATGATTCTGAACCTTTCAATGTTAGACTATTTTTCTAAGTAATATGACGACTCTTTTGTTTGATTTGTCTGCTTTATATATGAGAAGTTCTTCTTTCAAAAAAGGGTTTTTGCCAACTACTTATTGATTCTGAATTACTTTAATGAGGTTTACTTGATTGTTACTGATTTCCTCTAAATTAAACCATTCTTTACCCCCTTCCTAACTTGGTTCATTCGAGTAAAAGCCTGCAATTTTGATTTCATTGGCTGTTTGATTGATTCTCTTTCTTTATTTTTCACAAATCGTGTACTATTGGACTTTTGCCTTAAATAATGTCTATGTATTTTCCCATTACTGTACTGCTTGGGAAATATTTCTAATTAACTCTTTCCTTAATTATCTTTTACCCGTTGGGAATTAGAATCCCATAAATAAAGGGAGATTGATTTCAATGTTATTTCCTTACCTTTTCTTACTTGTTTTCTGCACTATACAAGGGGCACGACCCTTCTGCACTTGCACACCTTGAACCTTTAGTTCAACACTTTCAACTTACACTACTTACAATACAATACTTCTTTTAGTTCAATCATCGAGCACACATAACTCACTTGCAATTTCAATACTCTACTCCCTTCTAAGATCTTTTGAAACCGTTTTCTTGCAACTTGGCTTCTCAAGACTACTGTTTTACTTGTCTGTTTTCCCTGAAACTGGTATGTTCTAATTAACTTTTCTGCCTCACCCCCTATGTGTTTATTTACAGTTTCTACATTCTTGTTTACTTTGCTGTTCATATTCTGTAATTGAATATGCCACTCTCTCTTTGCATCTGCCGTTTGTTATGAATTCCCATACCCATATTCCCTTCTATGTGGTTGTGTTAAGGCTCATGGCCTGGTAGTATCCAAATTGCTGCCCATGTCTAAACCTGATCCTCAATAGATCCTAACTCCCAATTTTGGCTAACAGGCTGGTCAGGGGTGTGCCAGCCCTCCTAATTGCTGGGCATGACCACCAGCTTGCCATGGACTTCCCTAATTCCCCTCTATGCACTCACACTTATTCTTAGACTTTAAGTACTGCCCCCTCCTATGGGCCTTGCTTTGGGATCTTGAGTTCCCTCTAAACTTTGACATTCGAGGGCTGGCCCTTCCACACTGCACTATTATCTAATTCTGCAATGTATTTGTGGTGTAAGCAGTGCCCGGAGTCCCCTTGAGGCTCTTTGGAACTTTGAAACATCCCAAATAAGAGAAAGTCTTTGGAAATCTGATCCTGGAAGTTCGTTTATCTCATATTGTTAGACCTTGAGTCTGAATTAGGCTGTTTGGTTGTAGCTTAATTTTCCGTTGTAATTTTACTTTTTCTGATTCATTTTGGTCTGTAATATCTTGTAATAACTTATTGGGGTTCTAGTAAAAGGGGAGGGTCATTTGTGTATGCATATGGGTAGACATCATGCTCATAGGAATTACTATTCTGCACTTATACATTTCATTAGAAATCTTGCCTATAAGTTATTGCATCAATATATGTAGAGATCATGCCTATAAGTTTTCCATTTATGCATATCATATAGGAATCCTGCCTATAAATTCTGCACTCATACATCTCGTGTAGAAATCCTACCTATAAGTTACTTTGTTACTGCATTAGAAATCTTGCCCATAAGTTGTTACATTACTATATTAGAAATCTTGCCTATAAGTTATTGCATCAATACATATAGAGACCATGCCTATAAGTTTCTACATATAGAAATCCTGCCTATAAGTTGTTACATTACTACATTAGAAATCTTGCCTATAAGTTATTGCATCAATACATATAGAGACCATGCCTATAAGTTTATGCATATAGAAATCATGATTATAGGTTTCTGCACTTCTGCATATACATTTGTCATTAGGCAAATAGTCTCTAGGTTAAAATAATAATGAGTTGCATCCTGGATACCATGCCTATAGGATTCTTGCATCTCAATAATCATTTTAAAATCAATAACGCTTAGAAATCATGCCTATAGGAGCAGCCGTTTGAATCTGATTCGTTATTTGATCTATAAGTCTAAAATCAGTAGCAATGTTGTTTAACATCTGCAGAATTTGATTGGTTCTAAAATCAGTAATCCCTAATTTAAAAATCTGTTTACTTCCACTTAGGCAAGCCAGTAGGTAATTGATTAACTATGTTAGTCCTTGATAAACTACAACCAGACAAGGCCTAATTCGGGCTTCTCATCTGAGAAATATGTGATGAAGCAGCTTCTCCTAACGCTAAATTTAATTCAGACTAAAACCAGTATCTGAAGTCATGCTAGACAATTTGCTTCTTTTTGAGCCTTTTAAACCGCTATGTGTTTCCCCTAACTGCTTTGTGTGTTTTATTTGTCGCATTAGTATTTTATCCTTTCAAACTCTGAAAAGCCCCAATCTCCTTCCCTTTTAGGAATAGCAGTCCCAAATGCCTCCGAGGCTGATAGGATGTGGATGGGTAATGGCATGCAATAAGTAACGATACTATTTCGCATTTTAATACCTTAACGGGATGGGAAGAGTAGATATGGACATGATGACTGGTGCACTAATACCACGTGCCTCCCCTCTTCTGAGGAGTGATTGCTGGGTATTGCATTGTTGTATCCATATTATTTATAAACCTAGGACCCCTTTCCCTTTACTTGTTTATGTTTATTTTTCAGAATTGTTTAAACCGTTTCCGCAAAATTTCTTATTTTCTTCAAACTTTCAATTCACTTGCAACTTTATGTGTCAATACCCTTCAATTTGAGACCTCTATCTGCTTACTTGTTATTTAAAGTCACAATTGTAATATGGTCGGGAACCACACTAGTGGATCTTGGGGGGTGCCTAACACCTTCCTCTCGAGATAATTTCTAGCCCTTACCCGAACTCTGATTTTCCAACTCAAACCCTTCTCTAGTGTCCTAATGCACTTTAATCATTAGGTGGTGACTCTTCAATTAAAACCCAGATTCCCAAAAGGGAACGAGTTTTCCTCCCAAATGTCATAAACCTGATTTCGCCTTTAGAATATGGGGGCATCGACATCATGGCGACTCTGCTGAGGAACTTCTTTAGGCTTTACCATTTTATGTTACTTGTGACTTTATTACTGCTTTATTTCCTTTATTCAATGTCTTTATCTCTTTTCTACTACGAAACTAACTTGGCCCTTTGTTTCTTTTCTTTAATGCTTTCTTTTACCGCTTTCCTTCAATACTGTTGTAATTATGAGCAATTATTATAATCATTACTTGATGAACGTGAAAATACATGACAACCGGTTTCATTATTGTAATTGCATATTCAACATCATATTCCACTCGTGCCAGACAAAATACCATAGCAATGCTTATAATGAGTGGTTTCGCCCTTCCGATATTATCACCCCCTAAATTTGGCAAAGGCGTATTTGCGGTAAAACAAGTCGATCAATGGTGTAGTCGACGGTTCCATGCCATTCCCTCTTGAGTTGTCCGTTCAAGGGTACCGATCTAAAACCCTATAGAAACCTTACTCTGTTCAACTGTGCATGCATCATGGTCAAACCTAGCCGAGTCAGTTATGTTATCCGCATAATGACTCTTTAAGGTAGCCTTGTCCAAAGTCCACTAGGTTTTACTGGAACCCAAACGGGCACTACCACGTATGTGCATTTATTTGGAGAACTAAATGCTGCTTATGCCAATTATTGATATTTAAATAGTCGAGTCTGGCGGGGGTCAGGGCCTAACACTTTGTTTTGCAGAAAATGAGGCACAAAGCCCCAGATTCGGCATGGTAACCAATATCCACCCAAGGTTGCTAAGCTGGTGGGAAGACCTTCACTCCAGTGATCAGACTCTCGTCTACAAATATTTGGGAAATTTGCCTTCTCTTCTGGAAATCCAACCCAACAACAAAATCATAGAGGCTGCAACCCTATTCCGGGATGGCGATAGATCTGTGTTCCGCTTTAGGGACCTTGAAATGACACCTTTGCTAGAGGAAATAGGAGGGCTAGCTGGTATCCCATGGGAGACTCCGGGTTTGCTTATGCCGGAAAATTGCAAGGGTAGTGGTTTTCTCAAAATGATGGGACTGAAGAAGAACCCAGACTTGACCTACTTGAAGGATTCCTACATTTCTTTGGACTATCTGTACGAGAGATACGGCCATAGCCTACCGCACTTACCCAGATGAATTCTCCTACACATCATTGGGGCATATCCACAGAAGGGCCTTCGTGTTTATGTTCTGCTTTTTGGGGATAATAGTATTTCCTATGAAGAAGGCTAGGATCCATACTAGACTAGCCATGGTCACCAAAACCTTAATGGAAGGAATTGGCGGGCAGCCTTTTAGCATAGTACCTATGATCATTGTGAAGATATACAGAGCCCTGGAGAACTGTCAATGAGGGTCCAAACACTTTGAGGTTTGTAACTTACTGCTCCAACTCTGGCTCATGGAGTATCTCCAAAAGGGTGAATATCGACAAGAGATTCTGCGCAGGGATTGGGATGATCATATTGCCTTCCATCAGCCA
Organism: Nicotiana glauca; assembly: GCA_026770625.1. Lineage (NCBI taxonomy): Eukaryota > Viridiplantae > Streptophyta > Magnoliopsida > Solanales > Solanaceae > Nicotiana > Nicotiana glauca. The sequence goes on from MU788840.1 coordinate 68,644, forward strand.
AGGAGAATGAACTATATGCCTAACATGTTTGCTCAACCAGAAGATGCTAAAGGGTGGGTAGAGTTGTTCGAAAATCTGAAGGAGGACCAAGTACAATGGATGTTCGAATGGTTCTCTACTGAAGAGTTCATTGTCTGATCTCGGGATGCACCGTTTCTTATACTCATTGGTCTGAGAGGAACTTATCCTTATGTCCCTCTCCGAGTCATGAGGCAGGCAGGAAAAAAGCAGGTTATACCAAGGGTCGACAAAATGAGTCATTTCAGGGCCGACTTTCAGGATGATGATAGCCCTTACAAGTGCCAAGCCCAACACATGTGGCACTACAAAATCATCATGGGAAGAGATACTATTGAACCAGACAGGTACCATGCTGGTTATACCCGATACTATCCAAGCTGGTTGGAAGATGATCATAATGGGTTAGGACAACCCGGGATTGTTCGAGGTCATAGAATCATCGACGAAAAGTCTGAAGTACAGGTTAAGTACAACCAATTGCGCAAGAGGATTTGGGAATGCGAAAGTGAGCACCGGGAAATTCAAGAAGCCCATCAAAAGCTGATTGAAGAATGGAAAGACATGGCTGTCATCACCAACAAGCGACTGGGGTATTTGGAGCGGGGTTTATTGGAGCTATAAAGGAAGTTCATCCAGAGGATCGAAAACTGCCAGAATGTTGAGGGAAACGAAGGAGGACACTTAGCTAGAGCCTACTTGCTGCTGAGACTACGTGAGATGGTGAAGCTGTTCGATGGATCTAAAGATGCCAAGTCTGGGGAAGGTTCTTCGGGGACCAAATAGATAGGATTCTTTTCTTTTTTCTTTAAATGTAATAAGGCCAATGTCCATTAGTGACATTTTATCTTCTGCTATTTTAGTGTCATTTTGGGATTCGTCTTATTTTTATCAATAAAATAAGGCATTTAGCATTATAAGTTCTCCAAATTAACTTGTTGCTAGGCCTACCTCGGGTATGATGAGGCTCCAAAATTAGGACACGAATTATGTTCTCGCACTATGTGTTTAAATATTGCAATTTCTTTTTCTTACAACCCACACTAACTTGTTACTTTTTTGTTTTACTATTGTTTTATTCCCTCTACAAGGTTAGTTCGTGCACTCTGGCATCATCATCATACTCCACAATATCCAAGGGCCCTTCACCTACTCCTCCTCCTAGTCCCATCAGAAATCGGAACAAGGGAAACATGGAAGATTTGAGCAACACCAGAAAGGAAAACCCAGTTGAACGGGTAGAGGTTACTTAGGGTATTCGGGTTTCTAAGGAAGGCGCCTCCTAGCTCGAGCAGAAGTTGTTAAAATTTCAGGAAGAACTGGACCAAGTTCGAAACTTGGAAAGCTTGTCGTTTTCCCTCCTTTCTCCATATGTCAACTTTTCCAACACTCAAAACTCCGCACCTCCACAAAACATCCCGAAACCACAAAACCAACTCTCTCCCCATCACCACCGTAACACATGCCACACTTCAAACAATACCCCATTGCTCATCCCTGAACCACTGAACTCCTCAAATGATCATCTCCACACTCACCACAACACCCCCATCTATGTGGAAACCATACCATACCCCATTCAACCCACCTCGAGCACACCTAAGTCTGATGACAAAGACTCTATTATCAGGAATTTGGCTGCAGAACTAAAGAAGCTAACTAGCCGAGTTTAGGGTGTTGAAGAAAGCAGGGGGATCGAGGGATTGAATTACTAAGACCTTTGCATTCAACCAGATGTCGAGCTGCCTGAGGGGTACAAACCTCCCATGTTTGAGATGTTCGATGGAACCAGGGATCCCAAAGTTCATTTGAGGACATACTGCGACAAGCTGGTCGGAGTAGGAAAGCATGAAAAGATTTACATGAAGCTTTTTATGAGAAATATGAAAGGAGATGCTCAGTCTTGGTCCATTAGCCAAGACTCAAAGAAGTGGACAAATTGGGTAAGTATGGCGTCCGATTTCATGGACAGGTTCAGATTTAACACAGAGAATGCGCCAGATGTATTCTACAACCAAAACTTAAAGAAGAAACCTACAGAGACATTCCGCGAGTATGCTACTCGTTGGATATCAGAAGCTGCTAAGGTCAGGCCGGCTTTAGAAGAAGAACAAATGAACAGGTTTTTCGTCCGGGCTCAAGACTTACAGTGCTACAAAAGGTTGATGTTGATTGAAGGCCAGAAATTTTCCGACATCATCAATCTAGGGGAAATGATCGAAGAAGGTATTCAAAGTGGTATTGTAACAAACCTTGAGGCTTTACAAGCTACCAACAAGGCTCTACAGTCTAGTGGCACGTCCAAGAAAAGTGATGTAAGCGTCGTGATGGTTGCACATAGAACAAAATCCTGAATAAAATACCAAACCTACCCAATATCCCCTCTCACATATCAGCCTACCCCAAATTACCAAGCACCTTTGCCTTCTTACCAAACTTCACCATCTACTTACCAATCGCCTCCACAACCTGCATATCAGCCTACTTCACCCAAATACTCCTAACCTGCACACGTCTACCAAGCCTACAACAACCAACAAGCCCACTATCAATCACCTCCCCCTCGCCAAAATTTCCCTAGACCCCAACCAAACTTTGAATGCAGACCTCCCAAATAGTACACCGCCATTGATGAACCTATTGACCAGCTGTATGAAAGGCTCAAAACTGCTGGTTATGTCACCCCTATCCCTGTCGTAAACCCCAAAAACCCCTCTCAGTGGGTAAACCCAAATAAAACATATGCATACTATTCTGGCATGAAGGGGCATACCATTGATGAGTGTCGCTCTCTGAAGGATAAGATCCAAGCTTTGATTGACAACAAGATCATCGTGGAAAATGAGCCTGCTCTAAATGGCTGTAACAGCCCTCTACCAGACCAAAAGGGTGGAGATGTTCACATGATTGAGATAGAAGATGATTGGGACATCGAGGGATCGATCGGGTTGATAGCAGAAAGTGACGAGCCAAAGAAATTGACAGTCACCCTTAACCCGATTGTGGTCCAGATGCAACTTCTAAGGACATCGAGGTGAACATTCCGTACCACGTGATCTTGAAACACTATCCTCCGCAAAGACGCCAACACCAATCGAGGTCAAGTTTGGGTCCCCAAAGGCACCGGTACCATTTGAGGTTACCGTATTACCTCTTAAAGCAAGGGTGCCCATTTTGGTAGCAATGACAGTTGTAACACCATTCCACCCAAAAGCCATACCATGGGATTACACAGCCAAAGCAAGGAGGAAAGGAAAAACCAAATCCGGAAAAGCAAGTGCAGCACATGGTATGACAAGAACCAGCAGGGTTTATACCCTAAAGCATTTGGCTGAGTCGAGTAGGCAGGCCGCTGGTCGGCCGACCATCACTAAAACTAGGCCTGACGACCTCTGGAGGAAGATACAAGCCAAAGAGTATTCAGTCATTGATCAGTTGAACAAAACGCCAGCACAGATCTCTATCTTGGCTTTGCTACAAAGCTCTGACGCACATAAGAATGCCTTATTGAAGGTACTGAGCGAGGCATATGTACCCAGCAACATCACTGGAGGAGAAATGGAAAACATGGTAGGGCAGGTATTAGAGAGTCACAAAATCACTTTCCATGAAGATGAGCTGCCACCGGAAGGGCTGAGCCACAATAAGGTGTTGCACATCACTGTGCAATGCGAGGATTACTTCATCACCAGGGTCCTGATCGATGGAGGGTCCAGCCTTAATATTTGCCCGTTGGTGACACTCAAAACATTGGGGAAAGGTCTGCAAGAGATCAAAGATGGGGCCATCAATGTCAAAGCCTTCGATGGATCCCAAAAGTCCCCTATCAGTGAAATTAGCCTGTTTTGACAAATAGGACCTACTTGGTTTGATATTGACTTTCAAGTGATAGACGTGCTGGCGTCTTACAACTTATTGTTGGGACGACCTTGGATTCATACCGCTGGGGCTGTAGCGTTGAACCTACATCAGGCAGTGAAATTTGAATATAATCATCAAGAGGTGATCATTCACGGCGATGGTAGCAATCCTATATACTGTCGCCAGACCATCCCAGCAATCGAAGGAAAAAGAAAGATAGGCAGAGGAACCTACCATCACTTCGAGCGAGTCAATGCCGTAGACAAGGATAAATGGTGGGACAATAAAATCAAAAGCATACTGAACTGGTGCGGGTATGAACCAGGCAAAGGACTCGGCAAAAATCTCCAAAGGATCGCTAAGCCTATCAAACTGAAGAAACATGGTACCACTTTTGGTTTGGGATATGAGTACACCTGGGAGGAATTCCACCACTGGTCACCACCTTGGTGCGGTCCTTATTACTCGCTGGAACAGCCGATTCCTCACTTGGAGCAGACTTTTCAACCAGTCGATGTCATATATGGGTCGGAAGAAGAGAAAGCACTGGCAGCAATGAGGAGTTTGTTTTTGGAAGATGATAACATAGATTGTTGCATCATTTTCGAGGAGGAGGGAGAGGAAGGCCCTGCCATACAAGTTGTGAGACGAGGAGAGCGCCTCAACAATTGGTCCATCAGAACCACCAGAGCCCATAAAACTTCGGGGTAGCAAGGCTGAACAAAGCACCCCGCACTATTTTGTTTTACTAGTTTATTTTCCTTTCGCATTTTTATTTTCGCAAGAAAGAGCTCTGATGTTCAAAACATTTATGGAATTTATTTAAGTATTTCAGTTTCTTATAAATCTTACGCTTATTATTTTTCATTACTTTACTCAAACAGCATTGCCATTACTTATATTGATGAACCAATGACCGTGACATGCAACGAGACAACGCAACAAATGGACATAGATTCACAGGAAGATGATATACCGGAAGAGATTGTTAAGGAAGTTGAGAATTAAAAAATAGGCCTAAGTCCAACTTGGACGAGACTGATATTGTCAACCTGGGAGATGCAGAAAATATCAAAGAAACACGAATCAGCATCCATTTGTCACCTTCAAAAAAGAAAGAATATACAAAGTTCCTAAGAGAGTTTGAAGACATATTTGCCTGGTCATATGACGACATGACTGGTCTAAGCACATCCATTGTGGCTCACAAAGTGCCAACTAATCCGACCTTTCCGCCAGTGAAGCAGAAGCTCAGAAAGTTCAAGCCAAATATGAGTTTGAAAATCATGGAAGAAGTCACTAAGCAAGTCAAAGCTAAGGTTCTCAGGGTAGTAGAGTATCCGACATGGGTAGCCAATATTGTGCCAGTACCAAAGAAGGGCATCAAAGTTAGAGTCTGTGTTGACTACCGGGACCTCAACTAGGCCAGTCCCAAAGATGCTTTACCCTTGCCAAACATACACATCTTAATTGACAACTGCGCCAAGCATGAGCTGCAGTCATTCATTGATTGTTTTGCTGGATACCACCAGATATGGATGGATGAAGAAGATGCTGAGAAAACGGCCTTCATTACACCGTTGGGGATGTATTGTAACAAGATGATGTTGTTTGGGTTAAAGAATGCTAGGGCCACCTACATGAGGGCCGTGACTACCAATTTCCATGACATGATACACAAGAAGATCGAAGTGTATTTAGATGACGTAATCATTAAGTCCAAGAAAGCCGCTGATCACATGGACGATTTAAGGAAATTCTTCAATAGGCTGAGAAGATACAACCTGAAATTGAATCCCGCAAAATGTGCATTCGGGTTCCAGCTGGGAAATTGCTTGGGTTCATTGTGAGTCGCCACGTGATAGAATAGGATCCATCAAAGGTCAAAGCTATTCAAGAATTGCCACCGCTAAAGAACAAGAAAGAAGTAATGAGTTTCTTGGGGAGACTTAACTACATCAGCTGGTTCATAGCACAGTCTACTGTCATTTGTGATCCAATCTTTAAGATACTGAAGAAGGATTCCGCTACCAAATGGACAGATGACTGCCAAAAGGCCTTCGACAAAATTAAGGAGTACTTGTCAACACCGCCAGTTTTGATCCCGCCCGAGCCAGGTAGACCCCTGTTACTCTACCTTACGGTACTAGATGGAGCATTTGGTTGTGTTCTGGGGCAGCATGATGAAATGGGGAGAAAAGAGCAGGCCATCTATTATCTCAACAGAAGTTCACCCCGTGTGAGGCATGGTATTCTTTGTTGGAACGCACCTATTGTGCCCTGACTTGGGTAACTCAAAAATTGAGGCATTATTTCTGTGCTTACACCATGTATCTCATATCAAGAATGAACCCATTGAAGTACATCTTTCAGAAGCCCATGCCCACTGGCAAGCTAGCCAAGTGGCAAATCCTGCTGAGCAAATTCGACATTGTCTACGTAACTAAGAAAGCAATCAAAGGACATGCATTAGCAGATCACCTTGCGGAAAACCCTGTGGATGGAGAATAAGAGCCCTTAAAGACATATTTTCCTGATGAGGAGGTATCATTTGTAGGAGAAGACATTGCAGAATCCTATGACGCTTGGAGAATATTTTTCAATGGAGCATCGAATTTCAAAGGAGTTGGCATAGGAGTAGTCCTAATATCAGAAACTGGCCAACATTATCCGGTATCCACCAAGCTCAGGTTCCGCTGCACCAATAATATGGCCGAGTACGAAGCCTGCATCTTAGGGCTCAAGATGGCCGTTGACATGAACATCCAAGAGTTGCTAGTGATTGGGTATTCAGACTTACTTATACATCAGGTCCGAGAAGAATGGGCAACCAAGAACTCCAAGATACTCCCATACATGTATCATGTACAGGAGTTGAGGAAGAGGTTCACAAAGACAGAATTCTGACATGTTCCCAGAGTCCAGAATGAGTTTGCCGATGCACTGGCCACCCTATCATCTTTGATTCAGCATCCAAATAAGAACTTTATAGACCCTATTCCAAAGAAGATTCATGATCATCCAGCTTACTATGCTCAAATCAAGGAAGAAGCAGATGTAAAGCCTTGGTTTCACAACATCAAGGAATTTTTAGCCAAAGGAGAATATCCAGAGCTTGCAAATGCTACTCAGAAATGCACACTTCGAAGATTGTCCAACAATTTCTTCCACAGTGGGGGAATCCTATATAGGAGGACTCCGAATTTGGGTTTGCTAAGGTGTGTTGATGTAAAGGAAGCATCTAAACTGCTAGAGGAAATTCATGTCGGGACCTGTGGTCCACATATGAACAGTTTTAGCGAAGAAGATACTCCGAGCTGGTTATTTTTGGATGACTACGGATACAGAGTATGTCCGAAAGTGCCAACGCTGTTAGATACATGTAGACATGATAAGGGTGCCCCCAAATAAGCTTACTGCAACAAGCTCTCCATGGCCGTTTGCCGCTTGGGTAATGGATGTTATCGGACCTATCGAGCCCACCACATCAAACGAGCACAAATTCATTCTAGTGGAAATTGATTATTTCACCAAATGGGTTGAAGCAGCATCGTACAAAGCAGTGACTAAGAAAGTCGTGGCAGACTTTGTCCGCGACCACATTGTTTTCAGTTCGGGATTCCAGAATCAATCATCAGTGATAATGGTTCCAATCTCAACAGTGATTTGATGAAGGCCATGTGTGAAACTTTCAAGATCAAACATAAGAATTGTACAACTTACAGACCTCAGATGAATGGAGCTGTAGAAGCCGCAGGAAAATGATAGAAAAGCATAAGTAGTGGCATGAGAAGTTATCATTTGATTTGTTGTGATACAACATCACAGTTCGCACATCAACCGGGGAAACTCCATATATGCTGGTTTATGGTACAGAGGCGGTCATTCCTGTCGAGGTAGAAATTCCTTCCTTGAGAATCATACGGGAAGCAGAACTCGACGACGCAGAATGGGTAAAGAGCCACTACGAGCAGTTAGCCCTTATAGATGGAAGAAGAATGAACGCAGTTTGTCATGGTAATATTTACCAGAATAGAACGTCCAGAGCCTTCAACAAAAGAGTCGAGCCGAGATAATTCACACAGGGGCAGCTAGTGTTAAAGAAGATTTTACCGCATCAGGATAAAGCCAAAGGGAAGTTCTCTCCCAACTGGCAGGGTCCATACATGGTTCATCGGGTTCTAACTGGAGGAGCCCTCATACATGCAGAAATGGACGGAGAAGTTTGGCCGAAGCCTATCAATTCAGATGCAGTGAAGCGATACTATGTGTAACCATTTATGATTATGATGTAATTTGAACTACGTCTGACCTGATTCCCATTTAAGAGGAGATACATAGGAAGCCTTATGGGTTTGGTTACAATTCAATAAAATTTTCATTTGCCCCCCCTCCCCCTCGCGTAATTGGAAACTGGGGTAGAATTTTGAGGAGGACCCTCAAAATTCCGAAGTAACTTCAGTTGATCATCGCAAGCAGCCATCAGAAGTATCAACCTAGTAAACTGGGGCAGAATTTTGAGAAGGACCCTCAAAATTCCGGATCAAGAGAGGTTGCAATGTCTTGAACCGCGTCACAGCTGCCGGTTCATCTAAAGAAAACTATTTTTCAATTATGTATTTATGTTACATTTTTACTAAATCACGCATGTCTATTATCAAAATTGCTTTGTTTAGAAGCGCTACTCTGATGATACACAACATCACTGAAAACAGAGCCAAGCAGGACAAGCGAAGTCTACGGGGAATACGAACTAACCTTTTCCCTCTACAAAACTCACGATTTTTCTTTGGATGCAGGCACCCAAGTTGCAAATCAGCGAATACATTTATACACTCATACTTTTCGGGAATACGTCCCTCAGAACCATCACCTATTCACATTTGCTATCCGTACACAACATCCCCAACATCCACAATATCGCAATTAGCTATCAGCTATCAAGCCATCAACTAATAGATTTTACTACTATTCGCCTTTTACTTTTCTACATTGCATAAGGCTACCTTTCTGCCTTCCGAGGTTAAGCTCTACTTCCATCCTTCCGAGGTTAAGCTCTACCTCCATCTGTATTTTTTTACATTGCATAAGGCTACCTTTCTTCCTTCCGAGGTTAAGCTCTACCTCCATTTGTATTTTTGCATTGCATAAGGCTACCTTTCTGCCTTCTGAGACTAAGATCTATCTCCATCTGCATTTTTTTGCATTGTATAAGGCTACCTTTCTGCCTTCTGAGATTAAGATCTACCTCCATCTGCATTATTTTGCATTGCATAAGGCTACCTTTCTGCCTTCCGAGGTTAAGCTCTACCTCCATCTGCATGGCTGAAATATTGCCACTTTATTTTTCTTGCATTGGCCAAAAGATCACCACCTTATTTACATCTTGCATCGGCAAAAATATCGCCACCATTATTTACATCTTTCATCGGCTACATCTTGCATGGTTGAAAGATCGCCACCTTTATTCACACCTGCATCGGCTGAAATATCGCCACTTTACTTATACCTGCATGGCTGAAATATCGCCACCTTATTTACATCTTGCATCGACTGAAATATCGCCACCAGTATTTACATCTTGCATCAACTGAAATATCGCCACCATTTACATCTTGCATGGCTGAAAGATTGCCACCTTTATTTACACCTGCATCGGTTGAAATATCGCCACTTTACTTATATCTGCATGGCTGAAATATCACCACCTTTTTACATCTTACACTGGCTGAAAGATTGCCACCCTTTATTTACATTTCTGCATCGGCTGAAAGATCACACATTTTGCATTTCATGGGCTGAAAGATCGCCCCCTTTCGCATTTCATGGGCTGAAAGATTGCCAAATTGTCCGAAGGCATCATTGTTCGGAGGCACCATTTTCATAGCCTGAGAATGCCATGCCATGGCTTGAAGACCCCATTTTATCTCCTGCATATCATTATTCAAAGGCATCATAGTTCGGAGGCATCATTCTCATTGCCCGAGAACATCATTTCATAGCCTGCGAATCCTTTATTATGTGCTTCATGGCCCAGGACATCATGGTTTGAGGACGTCATCCTAACCATCCAAAGACAACATTCATGGTCCAACGGGAACTTGCATCACGTTTATATTTATGCAATATATATATGTTTGCATTGCTCATTTGCAGGTAAACCGACTAGCAATGGCCATCTCAGTAGGAGTGATCCCGCTCCAGTTCCCGCAGCCTACTAGACTTCAACCATCTTTCTTAACCTAAATATCGCGTCCGTTTTTCGAAAATCTCCATCGACATATTCCGCCGATGAATCCCGAACTACATATGACCTGATTCCTATAAGACCAGGAATATGTAGGTAGCTCAGGAACTAGAGCTCGGTCAAAATTCTTCAAATCGTTGTGTTCGTTCAAATTGGCCATTATATCTTTGCCCGACAACTCTTTCAGCCTTCCCGGGTAAAGATAGGCAGTTGTTGATACCCAATTTTTCCCTATGTATTTTTTATATAGAAAATAATTTCAAAATAACATATATATGCATATATAAGCATACCCAAATGTTTTAGTATTTTTTCCAATTTTTAAAGATTTTAAGAATCAAATTTATTGTCCATTTTCGTAATACAAAAATTCAATAATTATTCCCAAGATTATCATTTTGGTGAATAAATTATTTTATTCTCATATTTATACCAAAATATAGTTAAGGTAATTTTTATATATTTTTACGAATTTATATGGTATTTTAAAAGATGAATTGCATATAATTGCAAATTTTAGCCTACTTTAAGATTAATAGCATTCTTTTTAAAATTAGTTCCAGTATTTTTAAATTAATATTTATATATTATTAATTAGTTCAGTACTTTTAATTTATTTTTAAAATCATTTTCACTATTTTTACAAAATAAAAAGGGAAAAATTGGCCATTTAACATTTAGCCTCCCTTTATTTTAATTACAACCTCTTTTGCATTTCAATTTTAACCTTAAATTGACCCAATTTTACCCCTATTTGACCAACCCAATTTCATTTCAACCTGATCCACCGACCCAATTTAAAATCCGCCCGTTTTCTATCTTTGATCCAGTTTGATCAACGACCATAAACCCCTTTACCTTTTTTAACCCTGAACGACCTACCCTAATCCCTCATTTCACTTTGATAGACGCCTTTGAAACCCTTCGTCTCTCAAACTCTCTCAAAATTCATCGGAACCTTAGCCTCTTCCTATCTTATTTCACCGAATTTTCACCAGAATCCATGGCTTCTCAGGCCATGGACAGTCTATACTCACCCCCTCCATCATTAAACCATATTTTTTTGAAGCTTCGAGACCTGACCTCGACAGTTCTCTTTCAGATCTTCTCAGATCTTTGGTTCTATGGCCCCTCGGGCTTTTGCTCCGGCATATTGAAGATTCAGGAGCCTGATTCCTGACCTCTCCAACACGTGATCTAATTCTTCTTCCAAACCTTTCTCATTTCTAGGGTTTTTCCAAAATCCTAAGCTATTCGAGGTTCGTTCTCTGTTGTTGGCTTAGATCTATGCTATATCTATCCTTTACTTGACATATGAAGTGTTTTCCCCAAATTTCCTTTTTCAAAATTGTTTATCTTTGATTTAGGGTTTCTGAAAGTATTTTTTCAAAAAATATCTTTCTTCTTCTTCTTCTTCTTCTTCTTCTTCTTCTTCTTCTTTTCTTTATGTATGTTTGTCTATATCATGCTTCTATGATTTATTCTTACTACGCATGTACTGACTTTCTACTTTTTTTTTTCTACTATACATGTTACTCCTATGCTCACATGTTAATCCCTGTTATGTTTTCACTGCTCTTTACTATATGTGTTTAACGTTGAGTTCTTTGATTTTGTTTTACTGAACTCTGTTCGTGTTCTTGCTAAACATGTTTCATCTACTTTTGTTTAAGTTTGTATCACCCCTTTCTTCTGAATTTGTTTAAGTTTCGAGTTTTCTCAAATATGTTCTTCATGATCTTGAATCAGCTTTCTTTCTTGGTATCATGTTTGTTTGTTTCTCATCAGTCTCTGAAAGAGACCTCTGAGTCTGTTTTAACGGCTGGCCTTCTCATCTCTATGTCCGATTCGATTTGAAACCCCAGTATTTAGGGTTTCCTTTGGCAATTTTGATTTTGTGTTCGAGTTAGGGTTCCACTTGGGGACCCTGGACTCTCAGACTCATTGTGAGTCTGCAAATTGGACTTGTGCCCCTTCTTGTTTATGATTCTGAACCTTTCAATGTTAGACTATTTTTCTAAGTAACATGACGACTCTTTTGTTTGATTTGTTTGTTTTATATATGAGAAGTTCTTCTTTCAAAAAAGGGTTTTTGCCAACTACTAATTGATTATGAATTCCTTTAATGGGGTTTACTTGATTTTTACTGATTTCGTTTAAATTAAATCTTTCTTTACCCCCTTCCTGACTTGGTTCATTCCAGTAAAAGCCTGCAACTTTGATTTCATTGGCTGTTTGATTGATTCCCTTTCCTTATTTTTCACAAACAGTGTACCATTGGAGTTTTTCCTTAAATAACTTCTATGTATTTGCCCTTTATTGTATTGCTTGGGAAATATTTCTGATTAACTCTTTCCTTAATTGTCTTTCACCCGTTGGAAATTAGAATCCCTTAATTAAAGGGAGATTGATTTCAATGTTATTTTCCTACCTTTTCTTACTTGTTTTCTGCACTATAAAAGGGGCACGACCCTTCTGCACTTTCACACCTTGAACCTTCAGTTCAACACTTTCAACTTACACTACTTACAATAAAATACTTCCTTGAGTTCAATCCTCGAGCACACATTACTCACTTGCAATTTTAATATCCAATCCCTTCTAAGATCTTTTGAAACCGTTTGGTTGCAACTTGGTTTCTCAAGACTACTGTTTTACTTATCTGTTTTCCCTGAAACTGGTATGTTCTAATTAACTTTTCTGCCTCACCCCCTATGTGTTTATTTATAGTTTCTACATTCTTGTTTACTTTGCTGTTCATGTTCTGTAATTGAATATGCCACTCTCTCTTTGCATCTGATGTTTGTTATGAATTCCCATACCGCTATTCCTTTCTATGTGGTTGAGTTAAGGCTCATGGCATGGCAGTATCCAAATTGTTGCCCAGGTCTGAACCTGATCCTCAATGGATCCTATCTCCCAATTTTGGCTAACAGGCTGGTAAAGGGTGTGCTGGCTCTCCTAATTGCTGGGCGTGACCACCAGTCTGCCATGGCCTTCCCCAATTCCCCTCTATGCACTTACACTTATTCTTAGTCTTTAAGTTCTGCCCCCCCTCCTATGAGCCTTGCTTTGGGACCTTGAGTTCCCTCTAAACTTGGATATTCGAGGGCTGGCCCTTCCACACTTCACTATAATCTAATTCTGCAATGTATTTGGGGTGTAAGCACTGCCCGGAGTCCCCTTGAGGCTCTTGGAAACTTTGACACATCCCAAATAAGAGAAAGGCTTTGGAAATCTGATCCTGGAAGTTGGTTTATCTCATATTGTTAGACCTTGAGTCTGAATTACGTTGTTTGGTTGTAGCTTAATTTTTCAATGTCCTTTTACTTTTTCTGATTCATTTTGGTATGTAATATATTGTAATAACTTATGGGGTTCTAGTAAAAGGGGAGGGTCATTTGTGTATGCATATGGGTAGACAGCATGCTCATAGGAATTACTATTTTGCACTTATACATTTCATTGGAAATCTTGCCTATGAGTTATTGCATCAATTCATATAGAGATCATGCCTATAAGTTCTGCTTTTATGCAAGCTGTCACACCTCCTTTTTCCTACACCCCGTAAGGGTGTAAAGGAGTGGACAATCGAAACGGGATTTATTATTAAAAATCAGAGTCGCCACTTGGGAGATTTATAGTGTCCCAAGTCACCGGTTTAATCCCGATTCGAGGAAAAGTTGACTCTGTTTAACAGTTCGCGAACCAAAAATCAGAGTAAGGAATTCTGTTAACTCGGGAGAAGGTGTTAGGCATTCCCGAGTTTCGTAGTTCTAGCATGGTCGCTTAAACTGTTATAAATGGCTAAATATCTGATTTTAATACAAGTTTTAATCTATTTGCTTTTTAACTTTAAACTGCTTTTATTATTATTTTTAAAGAGAATTGCAATGTCATTAAAATACGTCTCGAACCACGTCACATAAATGCACCCGCAGTTTTTGACACATTTCAACTTCGCTGGGATTTGAATTTGGGTCACATAAATATGCACCCGAATTTAGGAAGGTAATATTATTAAATGACGGGCCTAAAGTAACTAGCGTATTATTAACTTTGCGGGAAGCCATGAGATTCGCTAAATGGCGCGTCCCGAGGTCTAAATATATATTTTTTATAGACGAACAATTAAGAGGGACACGCTATTTTATGAATTTTGTTTGGCGCGGTGCATCTCATTTTTATTTTAAAGCCAACCTAAAGAACTACGATTTTTCTATTTTGGATTGTCTCTAAAAGGGTCCTAATTAATTAGCATATTAAGGTACCATTACTAAAATAGGCAAATAAATTTTGGATCTACACAAAATAGTCTCAATGAAAACTTTTAGTGTCTTGGGCCTCAAAACTGGCCCTACACAGATTCAGTCATGCTCAGAAGAATAAAACTGCCCAAACGTGGGCCTTGCACAAACAAAAGATCAGGTCCAAGTCCTATCGAAATAGGGGCTGTCATATTTGGCTCATGAATGAGCCCAGGTTCAATACTAAACTTTATTTGGGTCCTTGAATTCTAAATTTTTAAACAGAGTTGGTAAACAATTTGTTAACAGAGAAACAGTTTGGAATTCAGAAACCCAAATGTAGATTTTAGAACTGTTTGCATAATATTAATCTCTAAATTGTGACAATCATCTAACCTTGATTAATGCTTTTCAAAACAAATTAGCTATGGTCTAAAAAAAACCTGAATGTATTACTAATGTTCATTTCTGATTTCAACAATCGATATGAATTTCAGTGATAGATGCACAAACTGTTTTAGATTCAAATCAAGGCGATTTATACTGAGGTTTCTAATAACTAAACCAGTATTATTGAGCCACTATCATACCCAAAACCTAAAATCTCAAACAGGGTAATGAACTAAAACTAATCAAATTTAACATTATTTAAACGGGATGACCATATAATTCGAGGAAAACACAATAGTCCAGTACAGTCCTGTAAAGTCCTAATTAATACATTAAGATATTGTTCAAATAAACTCACTTAAACTAGATTTCTAAACTAAACAAACAAACAACAGAGAATCCAAGTGCAAATAGTTAAATCTTCATCATTCAACTTCAAAACACGTTCATACATGTTGATACAACCTTCAATATCGCCTGAGTCTAGAATATGCCTGGAATTTAGAACAGAAGTGAAGAAGCAGAAGGTCAGCTACAACAGTAACGAACAGTAGCCCAGAAATAAAGCAAAACTGGATCAATTTCCACTCCAGAAATACCAAAAGCAAGCCCATGAATAATTGGAAGAAGTATAAACACCAACAAGCAGACGAAACCAGATCTAATTGAATCAAAATACTCCCGAAATTAACCAAAACTCTCTGAAGGTGAGCCACACTAGATCTAGAGGATACTCAAGCCATTTTTAACATCGTTTGAACTGAGAATTTGTCTTAAGAAAGCTGGAATTCAAACTGATCCTAAGATAGATTTTAATGGAACAGTGTTTTGGCGTTTTTGAGCTATTTCTTTGGTTTTTTTTGAAGAAACTAAGATCTAAGATGAATTTTTGAACTCTAGGAATTCAAATTGGGTTTTGAATTTGAAATTCAAATTTTTTTGATTCTCAAACTTCTGAATGAAACCAGAATGCATGCCTTTTATAGGCAAACTTGAGGATTCTTTTAGATTTTCAGCCTTACACCCCTAGTCCCTCTTTTATTTTTCAGTTTTACCCAATTGGTCCCTTATTTTCTGACTTGTTTCTCAAGTTACTGCACTAGGTTTTCAAAATTATAACTACAACCCTCTTCTAGAAGAGTCTAGGGTGTTCTAGCTTCAATCACTAACAGATTTCTTAAGTAAGATACCCATATTAACCTTATATGCAAACTAAATTTACTACCTTATACTAACTAACCCAAATCCTCTTAAGCTTGATCAAATGACCATGGTCAATTAACCACCAATGCTAGAAATTTGAGCTATATCCAAACAAGCTAATAGAGATCCTAACAATTAAACTAATCAACCTAAATAATCCAAGCTAGACCTTCAACTCAGTGAGACACTAATATCCTAAAAATAGTGGGATGATAAACAGAATAACAAATCGAAATTAGCTAAACTACTGAATTAATAAAAACTCATTAGAAATTAAAATAGAACAAGCAATTTCCGTCACGACCCAAACTGGAGGGCCATAACTAGCACCCGACCATACTTGCCGAGCAACAACGTACATTTTATCTAAC